>LGRX02002261.1:0-13774 GCA_001247695.2 Cymbomonas tetramitiformis
TATTAATGAATACGCGATACACAGTTCTGACAATCGTGTACGATTGTCAAAACTGTTTCCCAAACGAATTTATTTGTAATTGTTTTGTTGTTAATAAAAAGTTTACACCGAACCCCACAACAATAATATGGGGGGGGTGGGGGGTCCGAACCAGTTTTGAAATCTAACGTAGAGCAAAATGACAGATGTAAAACAATCTGAAATCAAGCATTCCAAAAAATGAAATCTGAAATCTAGCGTAGAGCAAAATTAGCAAAATTTGAAAAAAGGAAATCTAACGTAGAGCAAAATGACAGATGTAAAAAAATCTGAAATCAAGCATTCCAAAAAATGAAATCTGAAATCTAGCGTAGAGCAAAATTAGCAAAATTTGAAAAAAGGAAATCTAACGTAGAGCGAAATGACAGACCCCCCCTCCCCCCCCACCCAAATGAATGGGGCAAAACGGTGCTAAAGCATGCTAAACTGTCTCGTAGCACGCCGGTAACACGCCCGTTACACGCCTGTAGCACGCCCGTAGCACGGCAGTAGCATGGCAGTAGCACGGCCGTAATATGTCCTTAGAACGTGTGCTAACTGGAACATCGCATGCTAAAGACATACTAAAGAAGCGAATCTTTTAGGGAATATTCCTCCGGCGTGTTAGGACGTCCGTGTTTAGCATGCCTTTAGCATGGTTTTCAGTCCGTGGGACGCCCGTAGCACGGCAGTAGCACGCCCGTAGCATGCCAGTAATATGTCCTTAGCACATGTCCTAACATGAACGCCCATAGTTAAGGCCCATATATGCACGTGTTACCGCCGTGCTAACAGCGTGCTAAGCTCAGACGTGCTAACACATAATATGAATATTCCTGGAATATTCCTTATGTTAGCATGCCGTTAGCACGCCGTTAGAGGTCATAGTAATTATACACATTTATATATACATATGACCTCTAACGACGTGCTAACGGCATGCTAACAGGAGAATCTTTTGAGGAATATTCCTATTATGTGTTAGCACGTCTGAGCTTAGCACGCCGTTAGCACGGCGGTAGAACGTCGGTAGCACGTGTATATATGGGCCTTAACTATGGGCGTTCATGTTAGGACATGTGCTAAGGACATATTACTGGCATGCTACGGGCGTGCTACTGCCGTCCTACGGGCGCCCTACGGACTGAAAACCATGCTAAAGGCATGCTAAACACGTACGTGCTAACAGGCCTGAGGAATATTCCCTAACAGATTCGCTTCTTTAGTATGTCTTTTGCATGCGGTTAGCATGTCGTTAACACATGATGTGATAACGACATGCTGACGACATGCTAACATAATGTGGGGGGAGAATGTTTTCACAAATTTCCCTATCACGCTAAAGCCAAACCAACATAAATTGAAAATTCTCAGGGGGCATCGATCCAGTGACCTCACGCGCAGACGTAAACTTCATGTCCACTCGACCACGTGACCATAACGATGGGCATTCCGAGACGATGACAATAGTGAATCGATCGATGAGGATAGACGATGACGCGAGTGAAGGGCTTGGCGAAAATTAAAAAAGAAATTGAACGCAAACGGCTACCGTGCGATAGACGATAACGATATACATATTCCTCCTGCGTGCCTGCGATCCCCAACCCGAACCCGCGAGCGCGAGCGTCATGCGGTGGATTATTCCATCTCCAATCGTCCGATGGCATGGCATCGCATGACATGGCACACGTTTCGCAGAATTCGTCATCGTCATCGTTATCGTCGATCGTGCTCGCGCGACGAGGACGTGCTGTGACTTCTCACGCCCCCCAACGCCCAACGGGAAGTGAAGGTGTCCACTGTACAGAAGGCATTTTTACAGAATACTGTAAAAGTTCAAACTCACCTCTACACCCGTCAACGCTTCACATTTCACCGTCCAGCAGTGTGCAGCAGCGTGTGGTGGCCTCGCCAGCGGGTTGCATGCAATGTTATGATATTTATCATTCTTGCTCGCTGCAATATGTCACAGGTTTGTAGTGCATGTTTTTTATATGTATATGTATTATTTTGTGTGTGCTTAGCGCGATCATCCTTGGCATGCGCGGAACTTTGACTTGGAGTGAACGGGAAGATTCCCGCGAGTCCTTTGCACTCGAAATAATTGGTTCAAATCCAACTCACTCCACCTCTCCTTTTCAATTTCCTTCGTTAATTTCGTTTGTCACTTATATTATCTTTCATCTTTACTAAACGTTACTTGGTTGGTTTTGTTTTTCAGATCGCTGAAAATATTCGAGTGGTGAAATCGTTTTTTCCACCATCATCTCGCGTTCACATTCGCGCTTCTTTGAGGTTCCTAGGTTGCTAGTTATGTTTTGCACAAGGGAATCTTTAATGCGTTTTCCGCTTTTTACTAAGTGTTGGTTCTTTGCTTTACTTTTCAGAGTAGAGAAAGCAAAATTTCAGCCCATGACCAACGCCAAGACTTAAGGTAAAAGCTATACCCTTTCTAAGTTAGAACCTAAGTTGTTGTGATTTTGTGTGAAGTTTCTCACTTGACTAAGTGTTGGTTTATTCTTCCACTTGCTTTTTCAGATCGAATGAGAATGGGCGAGTGGAAAATCTCGGAAGGTTTTACTCCAAGACCAACGCCGAGATTTCTCGCTTGTTGCACGTTGTTTTAAAGAGATTAGGTTGATTCCCTAGAGGCAATTTTCGGACTAGAGCCTTGTTTTGAGCAAATTAGGCTACGAATGGGGCAGCCCTACTTACGATTGGATTGTAATGTGGATAGTAAAAATATTAACGTTTCTAGACTTCCCAATTGTATCCCATCGTGCCTAGCTAGCTACACTATCGTATTAATATGATTGTATTAAACATGCTCGAGTGTTCCATGCGTGATGTGCTAGCCTTCGCATAGCATACGCATTGTGAACACACTTTATGTAAGTAGCACACATTTTCGCAATCCTCTAGTGATATTGTGCATATAGATAGGCCTCGTACACGCGAGTGCTAAAGGCATACTAATGACATTATATGCACATGCTAACATCAGTTATCATATCGGCGTTAGTATGTATGTAGTACGTCCATAGCATGTCGTTAGTTTAGTATCGTTAACATGTGAATAGCATGTCGATAGTATGCGTTTAGTATGTACTTGTTAGTACGATCATAGCATGCTAATGACACTATATGAACATGCTAACATAAGTTATCATATCAGTGTTAGTATCCGCGTAGCACGTCCATAGCATGTTTTTAGTATGCGTTTATGATGGTTGCGTTAGCATGGACATATTATTCTAAACACGTACTAATTCAATGCTATGGACATCATATTGGCATACTAAACCACTTGGCTTGCCATTGTTAGCATGTCCGTAGTATGCCGTTAATATGCCGTTATGATGCCGTTAGTATGTCCTACTAAGAACGTGCTAACGCCATGCTAACGTTGCGTTAGTGTGTCGTTAGCACATATCGTTAGCATGTCGTTAGCATGTCGTTAGCATATAACGAATTCATCTTAGGACATGTGCTAACGACATGCTAACAACATACTACCGACCGTTAATATGTCGTTAGCATGCATTGTTATAATTCGTTAATATGTCGTTAGCACGCGTTTAGCATGTCGTTATCAGCATACTAACGTTTTCCAGGACCGTAGGGTGCTTAAACAAGTCACTATACTTATGCATCACTTATGTATCATTAAATATATGACCTTACACTGATTCACAAGTGTAATAAATAATCACTGACACTACTATGATAATATCAATACATGATACATAGTACCATCCAGTTTGATCACGATAACAACTGGATGTCAAGTGATGGCGATAGATGGGGACAGAATAATCCAACATGCTGTAGGGCTGGATGGAGAAATCTCCAGACCCGAAGGCATCATACAATGCTCAGATAGCAGCTGGTCACTGCTGAGCATTGTCCACACGTCCTACATATCATCGCTGGAGCAAGAACAACAACCACACTGCATTGTGACAATTGATTCAGAAATGATCAGCACAATAAGCATGCACATTCTCAGATCAGTACTTACATATGAACTGACAGAGGTGGTTGTGGACACACACACACACATTGTGTTGTGTTGAACTGCTTAGATTATTATCAAGCTGTGTCCTGATAAATTTGGAATCTAGAGATATCACTTTGATATGCTCTCAGTGCACAGCCATATGCCCAAATATATCATAGGTTCTGACAAGTTATCACTTAAGTGGTTAACCCGCTTACAGTTGATACACCTAATAAATCATTGGGAAGTGTACCAACTTCCATGGGTTTCAAATCAGTAAAACCCATAGATATGCTCAACCATAGATGTTGACCATCAGAGATATTCACTATATTGCCATGAAAAATATCATGTGCAAAAGTGAGATAAGTTGCATTAGTTCTGTAACTTGCAACTTCCACACACACCGAGATATATTTACTGAGGTAAATATTAAATGGCCAAAAAATGTGGAAAATGGGTAAAAATCGTTGGCGATAAATTTCAAAACTGAAATTCCGACCCCATTTTATTTCAAAGTATGATTTTATACCTATTAAGGTATCAGAAAATCATAATGACCATGGTCATATCTCGTGCAACACCCTAAATATCAGGTGTGTAACATCTAGGGGTATACGGAGTTGCTGTACTAAAATGCGTGAAAAACTCACACGTTATATTTGAAAATGATGTTATGGTCATCATTTTTTTCGTTACTCTATTTTATTTGCTATTGAAAAATATGCTCAAAATAGTACAGCACCTATAACGCCCTAATATTACCTATATTCACGTGTACAGTTACAGGGGTGTAACATACCTCCTAAAAACCACGTGATACACAGTGAAAAATTAAATGCAGTTTTGCTTAAATATCTTAGCAAAATGTTTATACTGCTTTAATTTAAGATATTTTAGGGTTACTGATGGCAAGTAACACCCTAATACCACTGTGGGAGATAAGGGTCACTGTAACGTTACATACCCTAACATGCCACCTATATAATAGGAAACACTTCGTGTTTGGCGATGCCATGCTGAAATCAGCACAGACATGACAATATTTCGGGCAACAACCCAAGAACTGTAGGGCAACAACCCAAAAACTGCAGTGCTACAACCCAAGGACTGTAGGGCTGCAACCCTAAAACTGTATAAGCTGCTTCCTATAAGGACTGCATGCTATATCATGAGGTATATAGGCAACTGACAACTGCCTGTGTGTTCACACTTCCTTGAGGAGGGAAGAAGGTGGATGGGATTACACACATATCCATTTTATATTCCGATCTGGTGATTTCTGATGGATTGCTTTTGATAAAACCACTGCATCCACAAGTAACGTTGAAATCTGTACAACGTTAAACCCACCGTCACTAATAAGTGTAAACTCGGATGGGAAACTATATCCCAATCACTATAAGTTGACTATTGCTCAGCAACTACATCCTCGAGAAAGTTCGGAATGCTGAACTATATATATAACACATAACCTGATACCATGCTTAATATCACATCATTGGATCAGAAGATGATAGTTATAATATATATATATATATCCCACCTGATACACTTTGGCACTATAGCCGTACATAAGAGTGGGAAGGACAGGTGCATCGCTGTAGGACTGGTTGATATAGTCCCAGTTCTGAAGGCAGAATGTGGCACCCGAATAACAGCTGATAACTGTTGGGTGACCACCATGCAATCCAAGCGTAACTCCTTTGTCATAAGATGCAAGTGAATTGCTCATAATATGTTGACATCACATAAACGCATTCTGAAGAAACCCCTATATATTCATACGAGTTGTCATCACTACAAATGACATGGGTTTCGAATCATCGAAATGAGTATAACTCCGATGAATTCATTAGTACAGAACAGCTGTTGAGTTTGTTCCTCCGGCTGGATTGCAATCATTCACAATCCCTGTACATTCCGGTGACAAAATATTGCACTGGACTGATCACCACATTTGGTATAATCTATGATATATAAGTCATCAGAGAAAGCATTGCAATCAGCACAATGCTGTCTAGACTCACAAAGATGAGTAACAGATATTCTCAGATGTAATAAATTGAGGCACAATGTGACCTACGCTAAAATCGCGTATGCTCGGGCACTGTATTGTGACCTGCGCTGAGATCGCGTATGCATGGACACAATATGACTCGTGCCGATGACGTGGACACAATTCATACAACCTCCGGTACAAGCGGACAAGGTTGACTGCCACGACATCACATCTGAAATCAATAATTCACTCAGAGAGAAGGTGTTGACATCAGTACAACACCATTATACATATAATCATGAGGATTTTAAAGAAGACACAGTCTCTCCGATATTGACAAACATGGTATATATATATCCATGCTCTCTGATCATATATTTGATATCCCACAGCATAAGATGATGGTAATAGCAAACCACTTCGCTGGAGGGTAGTGTTGTATTTTATACAGCACATGCATGGGCACTATATGACCCACGCCGATGACGTGGATTCGGGCTGCATCCCAAAGACTGCGATGCATCTTCGGTGCCATGGGCTGCATCCCGAGAACTGCTATCCAGCTTCATAGTAAGCTTCCACGTCATCACATAGAGGTCGGACCTCTGTTGTATTTAAACGGCGCTTGACAACCGCCTAGCAATACACTTCCTTGAGGGGGGAAGATGATAAGCTAAAAATACAACTAAAACCCAAATAAATAATAAAGACAAATAATAAAACAAGTAAGTTGCATCATTGTTTTCGTTTTGGTAAGCCTGACTATATACAGTCAAACCATGCAGAACTCCATGAAGTTGACACATATATGTATCAAACATTTCTAAGGTCATCAGCCATGATATACATATGAGCTTGATTTTGAAAACCTAGACATTGTATACATCTGGTCTAGCATGTACCCAGACTAGAATTGTATATTGACACGGTGCAAGCACTATAGCCTCTGCCACCAATGATCATTGAAAAAGGGCAACCATTCTTGATATTTCATACATATCATCTGATTGGATCATTAAAGATGTCAGGATTACTCAATGCAATATGCAGGCTACGGCCTGAGTACAACACCTAGATAGGTCAAAGCCACCGAGCTGACCAATGCAGCATACATGCTAGCTGCCTTTGAAGGCTACACAATAAGCCTATTGCCCTTATGTCTTGAAATGTATCCGTGTATTGGCATCTCTTTGAGGTAATCATGCCTGCTGAATGAGCCATACCAACCATCTTGTCTTCATTGATCATTACATATCTGATCATACCGCCATTGAACAATGCCTATTCTGTGAGATTATTATATCACGAGGCATTTCAGTAGTGCACATTAAACAATTGCAGTGCAGCAAAGATCATCAGCTCTTCATCATACCTAAAGGTTGGGTTGTTGTCAAAAGTATTGATTCATCAGACACCATATCTCAGAGATCTATTCATCATGGAAGACATAATCTGTGCAATCATGGCTATTCAGCCTCCAACATAGCTAACATAGCTATCCAGTCTATGACCCAACCGTTGGTAAGCGGCCTCTACGCCATATGGCTAAAGATGGCAAGTAATCTCTTCGGTCATTCTTGGGCATAGTCAGCCAATTCAGGATATTTATCCCGAAATTCTCCAAGAAGCCGCTCATGTTTTCCATGTGTCATTTGAAAACAGCCAACATACCGCCCTCTCCTTCAACAAGGGGAAATGGTTATGCTGTAAAATTGACCAGTCTGATCATCATAAAGTGACAAATTTAAGAAAATCGATTGAAACTTGTATTGAAAATGACTATTCCTTAAGATAAGGTATTGCACCTAAGGGAATAAAGGTTTCATCCTCTGAAATAGGAAAGGAGTTTTTCATTGATTCTAGTTCCTGAATCCAGAATCACATAGAAAATATATTATATCTTGTGCATATAGAAAGTACATTAGATTCAGATTCTGAGCATACAAGTGGACTTGAATGCACTCGGGTTTGTATTGAGTTGCAATTGTCCAAAGTTTTCATTCTGACATCACTACTTGTTTGTGGAATAGCATACAATGGTATAAACCATCCACATATAGATTGACATCATACTTGTGGTTTCATATCATTTTGGCACATAAGACAAGCATGCTTCATTGAGGAATTAAGACTCTTTGAAAGCTCATTCTGGAATGTTTAGAAATTTGTTGCCTCAACCATTAGGCCACGAAGTCTTAGAAAAAGCCATGTCAGGACTCGAACCTGCAATCTGCATATGGTTACCAAGATTCTAAATAATGTATGCCCAAAAATAAAATGGGTACCATTGAGATAAATGATCATGTGCTGAAGAAGATACACATATCATTAGGCGATGCCATGTTCTAGTCACAATAAAATGACATACCAGCCATCCATCAACTACGGAAATACAGCTCGTAGTAAGTTGTTGTCATTACAGACACTTCTTGATTAACTCTCCATTAGCTTCGATACCAAAGTCAACTTCGGTACCATCACTGATTTCGTTGTTCATTATGACAATTATTATCCAGAAACATTGTCTAAGTTGGGCACACTATAGTGACCCTGAACTGACAATGTATGTGGGCTGCAACCCAAAAACTGCATATTGAATCATAGTGAATTGACATTGGCATTTGACATTATCTGGCATTTGCCACATTCAAAAGCGTCAGGCATGTTGCCGATATGACGTAGAGAAAATCGGTGTTCATATTGACATTGTTACCTCGAAAGCACTTGATTCGATGAATATCTCAGTCTATCACCATCTGATTGGTTTGATACACCTATTTTTAAAAAAGGGGGAGGAAGAAGTATAGATTCATTCATTCTTCATACAGCTGCCACAAATTGATTTTACATCATTGCAATTTTGCTTGGAAGATCAAAAATCTTATGAAAAGTTCCAGCATCTGTGTATAGCATTCATAAAGTTGATGACACGGTACATCATGCCAATTGAAGCATCAAATGAAGTCTTATTTGACTTACTGACACATGAAGTTCATTATGAAGAAATCATAGATGCATATTTCTCCGGCTCTATCATATTATATGAAGGGCACTGACATAGGAGAACGATGGTTTTTCAAATGCGAATAAGCTATATTGTAAGCTTACGACCATCACTTTGACGTCAACAGCCTAAGATGCTGATTGTCGAAATTCAAGAGTTGACGGATTCGTTGAATCAGCCTTGATAACATGTGTTTTGATTGATGAATTGTTGATCCATGGTTTCTCCCCAAATCTAGAAAAGCTGGCACACAAGTTGTTGCCAATGTCTTAAGGAAACATCTGAGCAAAGGATTGCCAGTTGTGCCATCAGGCATCGAATTCCATAACAGCAAAGCGGAGTGAGTGAGATCTGCTACTCTAGCTATTTGCCCGTCATTCCTTCCAGGTTCATGACAAGAGACAATTCATCAAAGTCATACACCAATGCATAAGTCACATGTATGGTTGTACAGTTTGTATCCGAATGCAATCCCATAGAGGTTAAGCATCTAGACAGCAACTCTGGCCAACTAAAAGCCTTCCTGTCTTCGGATATCTTGAGCATTCTTATTTCCAGCTCCATCATGGTCATACAAGGAAGCATCATGCCTGTGCCTCGCCAGGACGCTGATCCTCAAAGCCGCACACTTGAGGCGAGCCTTACGAGATAGTGACCTTTGGCTTGTGGGGCGTCAACCCCTTATCAAATCCTGAACACTTGTTAACACCTTGATAAATCATGATGCAACTTAAGTGGGATTATAAGTTCCACGTAATCATATTGTCTACGTATGCTGAAGGCATAACTGCCGCATATGGTCACAATAGGTCGCAGCTTCTATAACATTGTGGCTTCTGAGTCAAAAGCTGATAGCCGATGACTTTTGCCAATAATTGCCGACCGAATAATAATCAGGCCGTGGAAACATGTACCCAAGGGTTTTCGTCGATCGGTCGTATATATATCAGGGCTGCATCCCAAGAACTGCAGGGCTGCATCCCAAGAACTGCAGGGCTGCATCCCGAGAACTGCAGGGTTACATCCCTAACATTTTTTACCCTGCATCAAATTGATATGACAGGAGCAGGAATTGATCATTCCTTGCTAAGGTGTAGTGAGCCTTGTATAAATCATACCCTTACACAGATACGCATATGCGGGTACCAATATCTGTGAAAACCTGCTAATGCTACCTTTGCCAAGACCGTGGTTTGTCATCGGATTCTATGGCCAGTCATCCGAAGCTACCGGAGACATCGACTGAGGTAGACGGAGTTGTGATCCTAAGTTATGCCTGACAAACATAACTAAAATAAATTTCACATTAGTACGTGGCGAATCCACTCTGAATCGACAGATGTTCGTCAAAACGTGCGTACTGGACTAAAAAAATTGAGGAGTTGAGCAGACCGGTTAAGGATTATAAGTCCAATTCCGTTAAGCAGGGCCACTCCGTTTGCATTAAAACAAGCCCCCGGTGAGATAACTCCGGAAACATCGGGCTCCCCGTGACCGCCTGTGAACCTCCAAAGTAGCTTCAGGAGGGGAGGACGGGTTGGGTGCACAATATATAATAACTGTGGAAACATGTACCTAAGGGTTTTCGTCGATCAGTTGTATATATAAGGCCGAGAATCGTTCGATTAATGGGAAATTGTTAATTCGTGGGATCATCGTTCGCAAAGGCGTCGACGGCTAGCGCAAATAATCCGTAACGTAAACCTCGGATACCTTGAATCGTCACTCTGAAACACGATACGCCGTTCCAGCGTCAATCTGTATCACGATACGCAATTCATTGAACCTTGAATCGTCACTCTGCAATACGATACGCAATTCAAAGGGGGCTACATCCTAAGAACTGTAAGGCTAATGCCTAAGGTGAGGTTTTAAAGTGGACTCAGTTCCCCCCA
Organism: Cymbomonas tetramitiformis; assembly: GCA_001247695.2. Taxonomy (NCBI): domain Eukaryota; kingdom Viridiplantae; phylum Chlorophyta; class Pyramimonadophyceae; order Pyramimonadales; family Pyramimonadaceae; genus Cymbomonas; species Cymbomonas tetramitiformis. The sequence goes on from LGRX02002261.1 coordinate 10,923, forward strand.
ATATCCTAAAAAACACCATGAGGGACGCCTCAATTCGGTGTAAGAAGACTGGTACCAGCAGAAGTAACAACAACAAAGACATCAAAGACATATACAAAGGTATGCCCGTTGTGAGGTCACAACTCTCTTAAGAGGGGAGATCTGTCAGGGTTATGACCGATGACACATGTGTCATACATGTCATACCTGTCATACCTGTCAGACATATCATGCCATGTCATGTCATGTCATGTCGAGTCATGTCATATATTATAATGACAGACAGTCGTCAGTACGGTCGACTATGACTGTACATGTCATCGAGATGATAAGTCATACCATCTGTCATTTATTCAAGGTAAGACTTGAATGACACATGTCATCGAGAGGCCAGTATGTCGGACTCGAGATGGCAAAGCAAGATGCTATCTTGAAGAACCGAATGGTTCGGAGAAGAACTCATCTTCGCTTCTAGCATGTTCTGAACAAGCATGCGAGTATCATATGGCGAACGCATTATTCGTTCAGCCGATACTAGTCGTTCAACCAATGCCTTGGGTTCACAACCCAATAGCGGTGGCATCTATGAGATGCGAGGCATTCGGTATAGATGAGGTAGCGTTGTGCTACAGCAGTATCTTCGGACGAAGCACTGCACTCATCACCCGCTCTTATGCTGCACGAGTTGTTACTGTTCAATAACATCCGTGCTATCTTATCATATCATATATATATCTTAAGGCTCGCTTCTGAGACCTTAACAATATACGCACACCTGCTATGATTCATCATGCTCAGACGACGCGCGATGAGGATGCATAATTCATATATACAGCACGTTATTCAATATCTGTGATGCTCGCACATAGCATACAGAGATGATGTTTATTTAGTTACTGGCAATTGTACATACAAAGTTTGCAGTCGGACACATAATATGACATCAGATGAATATGGATGCTGTGTAATCATATGTGTGTGTACCATATGCTGTGTGTGTAGCACATATCACACACACACACACACATGCAGTATACACTATCCATTCAGTATATACCAAGTGTATGCAGCAATACCATGCATCACTATACTATGCAGCAATACCATGCATCACTATGCCATGCAGCATGATTCCACCATGTTATACATTGACATATGCATACATGTATGCAGCCAACTTGATCACGATAACAGTTGGCATGCATAGTCATATATAACAGTGCATCAGATGTTGCATTAAATATCACATAGCATACCTGCTGTGCAAGTCTAAACTATAAACGAACCCACTTGGTATAAGGTGCCGATCATGATCTTAAGACAGTAATTAGCTCAGTATTCCCTGACGTAGGATTTGGGATGAGATACTGTTCTACTGTTGATCAATGAAAGGAATACTCACCAGAGCCATGTGTGAAATATACCAAGCAACTCGTCATTCACAACGAGATATGCAGAATTACATACACTAACCAAGTTGATATATATCATGTTAGCTACATGTTGTTAGTGGTGTACAGATCATCTTATGTGATAAATCAATTTGGTATAGTGTACTAAATCAGCAAGTACCTATACATAAGTATACAGTAATCACTCACTTTTAAGAAAACCCGACGTTAAGAAAGCAGCCAGCGTTTGGGGGGGGTACCCAACTCGATGAGTACGGCTGGCTGGCTTTTTCGGCTAAGAAAATTCCCGAAATAAGCAACCTTTGTGCTGGCGCCGCAGGCGATTTTTCCTGAAATTATGGCCGTTTTAAGCGTTTATCAATGAAAATTTAAGAAAATAGCTGGCTAATTGAAAGAAAATGGCTTACTATTCTTCGAGTTCTCTTATGACGCTGACGCTGGCGGGGGTACCCAACTCGATGAGTACGGCTGGCTGGCCCAAAATCCCTGTTTTCTTAAATATGGGCAATTACTGTAGTGTACTAAATCAGAAAGTACCTATACAGTGACTTATGTATTGTTATAATCACTGACATCATTATGTATAATGACATTACACCGACTCCTAAGTGTAATGATCAAGTCACTGATATCATTATGTATGTTGACATTACACTGACTCCTAAGTGTAATGATCAAGTACAGTATTATATCAACATATGATACATAGATACCATCCAACAAACACATGTGCGTGTTGGATGTCAAGCGATGGCGATAGATATGGGACAGGATCAAACAACCTGCTGAAGGGCTGGATGGAGATATCTCCAGACCCGAAGGCAGTATGCAGTGCTCAAATAACAGTTGGTCACTGTTGAGCACTGTCCATGCATCCCACACAATCGCTGGAGCAACTACATTATCTACTTATGCATTATGACAATTGAATCAGAAACCTGATCACAATTCAGTGCATACTTTGTACAGTAAATCAGTAATTCAACATGATATCTGACAAAGTAGATAGTAGAAATACTATGAGCATTAGCTCCAACTACTTAGTATCTGGGTGGCAACACCACCCAGAGAATTATCATAGATCCAAAGATATAAAGCAGATCTCCAGCAGACTCACTCGTGAGACTTTGCAATGCGATCGACTGCCAAAGACAGGCGACATAACCAAGGAGTAATCTCGCCTGAAAAGGTCATCTACGGAGTTGATAATCCTAAGAAAATAAAAAGTATCTGACAGACATCAGCCAGTGACTATAAGTCATTGTTGATAACACACACATTATCACCACTTTTTGCATGGTCGTGGGTTTCAATCAGCAAAACCCCATGTGTTGACCATCACATATCTTCACGAAAATGCCATGAAAAATATCATGTGTAAAAGTAAGATATGTTACATGAGTTCTGTAAGATGCACATAACACACACACTGCTATATATATACTGTAGTATATATATATA
>LGRX02002261.1:21705-34361 GCA_001247695.2 Cymbomonas tetramitiformis
ATATCTCTGAGGCAGGCCTATCCATCATCGAAGACAGAATCCGTGCAGTCATGGCTATCCAGCCTCCAGTGTCGTATGGTCCAACCGTTGGTAAAAAGCCTCTACGCCGTATGGCTAAAGATGGCAAGTCATCTCTTCGGTCATTCTTGGGCATGGTCGGCCAGTTTAGGAGATTTATACCAAAGTTCTCGAAGATTGCCGAGCCGCTCAATCGTCTCCTTAAAGATAATGCAGAGTTTGTCTGGGAATCTGAGCAGCAGCAGGCATTTGATAATCTCAAAAGTGCCATCTGCCATGCTCCAGTACTACAGCTTCCAGATCAGAAACTGCAATCTATTATGGAGGTCGATGGATCAGGCACACACGTTGGTCAAGTGGTATTACAAGATCAAGGAAAAGGTATGAAGCCATGTGGCTATCACAGCGTCACTCTTTCTGATACACAGAGATGCTGGCCTATTCCTGAGATCGAGCTATTTGCCATTGTGGAGGGCTTCCGATTCTTTCGCCACATCTTGCTGGGAGCTCCTGAGACTATTGTTCGCTTAGATCATCAGCCACTGGTTTATTTCCAGTCCAAATCCACACTGTTAAGCCCCAAACAGGCGAGGTGGTTGGATGAGCTCTCCGAGTACAACTTTCGAATAGAGCACATTTCTGGCGAGAAGAATAAGGTTGCAGATGCACTCACCCGTATTTCTACACTCTTTGAATTCACTGATTGTCTGCAACATTTAGACGTCAGCGAGGTTCCAGTCATTGACATACCGTCTACAAATTCTACATTCATTGCTCTTATATCTGCATCATCAGCTCATCAGCTTCACGACATTATCATATCTCAGTATGATCGTGACACATTTGCACAGACTATATTATCTAAGCTGGCATCATCGACATTATCACAGTCAGTCAGCAATTTCGAGCTCATTCAGGGATTGATCTATCGCAAGACCATTTTTGGCAGACAACTTTACATTCCACCTACTGCCAAAGTTCCTACAGATGACGGTGAGATCACACAGCTTCGCCACATTCTACTTCATGAGTGCCACTCAGCCACTATTTCTGGTCATGTAGGCAAAAATCGCATGCTTCATCTATTGCGTAGCCGATATTATTGGCCAGGAATGACGAAGGCAGCCATTCAGTACATTCGGGAGTGCCCCGTGTGTCAACGCCAGAAAACGAGGAGACACAAACCTTATGGTCAGTCACATATACGATATTGTGTGCCTAAGACAAAATGGCTTGATGTATCTCTTGACTGGATTACTGACCTGCCTATCACCACTAATGGGCACGACAGTATATTTGTGGTAATGTGCCAATTCTCTCATCGCTGTCATCTCATTCCCTTCAACATGACCTGGATTGCTCAGCGTACTGCTTCAATATATATGCAGCATATCTTCAAGCTCCATGGTCTTCCGAGGAACATCATCTCAGATCGAGACCCCAGATTTACTTCTATATTCTGGCAAACACTGTGGAAATCTACTGGTACGAGATTGTCTATGACGTCTTCACACCATCCGCAGTCGAATGCAAGCAATGAGAGGAGCCATGCCTTCATTGAGGACATCCTCAGGCATTTTTCATTCTGTTTGATGCATGATTCACCATCCTCTGGTTTATAAACTGATTAGATAGTATTTTTCTCCTCAGGTGTTGTTGCAACGATACTTCAGCCAATTCGTGGGAGGACAAGTTGCCTCTGGTGGAGTTTGCAATCAACAACACGGTTTCTGCTACTACTGGTTATTCACCATTTTATCTCGACTCGATGGCGCAGCCACTTTCGCCTCATGATCTGACAATCACTATTCCGCCAGAAGCTCCTGTTCCAATACAGAATGCTATTCGAGATCATTTTGACCAGTACTCGGCTGTACATGCCAACGCGGTAGATAACATTTCCCGAGCAGCAGAGATCAGCCAAGCCAGATTCAATAAGACTCACATGCTCCGGCAATATGCAGTAGCAAGGGCAGAAAGTTCTTCTACGGACCGAGTTTATCCAATGGACTGGTTTGACAGAGGCAGGCAGACACTTTAAGCAGCCATATATTGGGCCGTTTACCATATCTAAAGTGCTCAGCCATGGACGTGCTTATGAGTTAGATTTCGGGGATCTCGATATTCGTATCCATCCGGTTCAGCCTGTATCCAGAATAGAGCTGTATAATGACTCAATTCAAGCACCTTTGCCTCTGCCACAGATGATCACCGAAGAAGGGCAACCACTGTTTGAGATATCACACATACTCTCAGATAAGATCACTAGAGGTGTCAAGTACTATTTAGTGCGATATGCAGGCTACGGCCCTGAGCATGACACCTGGGTCAAAGCCACAGAGCTGACCAATGCAGCAGACATGATAGCTGCCTATGAAGGCTAACATTATATTAAGCCTATTGCCCTTACTTCTTGCAATATATATACATATATATACATAAAGTGTAAAGGGTAAGCCTCGTTGCGAGTGAACCATCTGTGGGAACTAAACAAAGCGTCAGAACACTTTAGCAGGAAAATAGTGCAAACACGGAATGCCGGAGTGAAAAAGCGACGTACCACGCGGAAAAAAAAACTTGGTGTACTTCATCTCTCCGTAAGTACAGAATTCCTGGAGGGACACAACAATAGTAATAGTAAAAATGGGAACAGAGCACGCACTATCGGTGTGAAAGTTCTCACGTAGGGGGGTGGGCTACGCAGCTTAAAAAACACGGCATACAAGAATGATATACACGTACATTGGCACTTGTAGATAAGCATAAACACACCTGTATGTTTCTTGACGTTCAATGCTGCCGTGGGTATCTTCGTTGGCAACTGTGAATAAACTTCCACAAGTCTGCATTGTCAAACAACCAGGCTTAGAACAACATGGCAAGCAGTATAAATATCGATTGGTGAAAAACATCAAGCAAAAGGAACGACGCACCTGGCATTCGACAGGGTCGGGTTTGACCCCGAGACGAGTCAAAGACTGTCGCACTGCCCTGCCTCTCAGAACGGTTGTGAAAATCTACCGGGCGAAAAACCTTAGTGAGAATCGGGGACCGGCATAAGAACGTGCAAGGGATGGAACCACAAGACGAAATGCCCGTGCGCAGGGCACGCATAGATGGGAGCACATTTCTAAAAAAGTCGCGAAGTTAAACCCAGTGCGTGGAACACGCAGGGTACATAAGAGTTGCTGCAGCATGCAGCGCTCTTGTGTCCAACTTCGAACCGAGGTGTCGAATACTCACAGGAAACATGAATAAAATTGTACACCGGGGAAAGCAAGGAAAACGAGACAACGTATGCCGCGACCTGCATAGCAAATTCAGAAGAATAGCGGAAAGTGTGCACTGCAGAACTTGTTACCTGCAAAATCAACGAAATCAGCGAAGCATCATAAAACGCAAGCAGATGGCTCACTTTACACGTGCTGCATCGTCAAGGCAAATTTCGAATAATGAGGAGCCGTGGGTTCGCATCAGGATAAATGCTCACAAAAAAATCGTCATCGGGTCAACGCAATGACGGATGTTGATGTTTTACACCCTTAGATTAAAGATGACAATAATCGCACCGCCAAATTCAAATTTAAATTATTCTCAGAATGTCATGAAATCGCGATCGATGCGATCGATCGGTGCGCTTCGAGGACTCCAAACTCGTGAAATGTACGCAATCCGACGTGGAAAGTAATAACACAGTGCTTCAACCGATATCAAATCCGACGTGGCCACTCTTAAAAATCCGATAAGCCAGTTATCGGTTTTCTACGGGGTGACACCACTGGCATCGTTGCGCTACCGCGCAACGATACCAGTGGTATCACCCCTCCGAAAACCGATAACTAGCTCATATATGATTGGGTATATATATATCGCGGTAAGCAGTGAAACATAATGGCAGGGGGCAGAGATTCACTGTGTGCTAAGATGATATAAAATACGGAGCAGAGTGTTTTATTGAGTCAAAGAGCGGTGACACGGTGACTGGTGACAACACAGGTCGAGGGGTGAACGCCGGGTGACCCATCATCCCCCCCTTACAGTGGGGGGGAAAGATTGGGCTCCCCGTGAGTATGTATGCATATATGCAATTGTGATATGCTGTATGGTATGCGGTGCAATGATATGTGATAAAAAATACACCGCTGCTGCTGACCCAGGTCCGCCGCAGCGGTGTATTTTGAGCTGAAACTTAAGCCGAAAGTGATTAAGAAACAGTTTCGAACTTCCCAACACCGATCTTATTACATCGGATGCATTTGCGTCCGATGACTGTGTACGTGTAATTGAACCGTCAGATCGAAAATAGTTTTATACACAGTGTCTCACGAAAATTTCGAGTCATCGTCGTCATCGAAAATTCCAGTTTGATTAGGTCATGAATCTGATGTATGACATGGCATGACATGACATGCCATGACACGACATGACATGGCATGACATGACATGACATGACATGACATGCCATGACATGACATGACATGGCATGACATGACATGCCATGATATGACATGACATGACATGACATGACATGACATGACATGACATGACATGTGTCAGGGTTATGATGACCGATGACATATGTGTCATACGTGTCATACATATCATACCATGTCATGCCATGTCGTGTCATGTCATATATTATAATGACATACAGTCGTCAGTACGGTCGACTGTGACATGTACAGTCATCATGTCTGTCATCCACTTAAGGTGAGTGACACCTGTCATCGAGAGGCCAGGTATTGGCATCGAGATGGCGAAGCAAGACAAGTCTTGAAGAACCGAAGTGTTCTGAGAAGACTCGTCTTCGCTTCTAGCATGAATTGAACACCATGCGGGTATCACATGGCTTATTCGATCAGCCGATACTGTTGTTCACCCAATGCCCTCGGGTTCACAACCCAATTGTGGTAGCACTTGAGAAGTGCGGGGACATTGGCGTATATGAGGGAGCATTGAGCTCTAGCAGCACTTCTGGAGAAGAGACTGCACTCATACCCACAATACTCTGCGCGTGCTATTGTCGTTCAATAATAGCCGTGCCATACATATCGCTTGCATAGCGAGCCTTATCAACATGACATGACATGACATGACATTATATTATATAATATATAATATATATAATATATAATTAATCAAAGCTCTATAAAGCTGTTTTACAAGCTCATGCTGTTGTCACATGTCATACATGGCATGTCATGGCATATGGCATATGGCATGGCATATGGCATATGGCATATGGCATCGTATGGCATATGGCATTTGGCATGGCATGGCATCTAGGTTGGTGCTAACGCGACCCCGTTATAACGTACGTTATAACGTCAAAAGGGGGTGCACGTTATAACGTCATGTTATTTCGACTTTAACACCGGGCATCCTCTACAGTCTACACTCAGTTGCGTCACTTCATACTAGACTTCATATATGATATATCACTTACGTTATCATATAACGATGCGATGCGAGGAGTTTGAGCAGCAAAAGTGTTGCCGCAAAATAGGCATCGGCAGTGTTGCATGCTATTCCCGTTAGCTCCAGGATCTAGCAGCGGGCCATCCTTGCTGTCTTTGAATACACGAACGAACCACCACAAGAACTTTGTGGCAGTCTCTTTCACGGGTGCGGTCGGTCTCACCATCTTTGCCTATATAGGCAGTTAACAAGCTAAGTCGGGAGAGGTGTCTTAGAGATGAATGATGAGCAGTCGAGCAATCGAACACACGAATTGTGTAAACTGTAGATTATTTACCAGTGTCTCGACTGTCCCATTTTACAGCTGTCGAGAGTCTCTCGACAGTTGTAAAATGGGACAGTAGAACAACCGAGCAGTCGAGTGACGGCAGGCAACCAGGCATCGCGTCATTCCGCCTGATTCCTGATTCCTGATTCCCGATTCCTGATTCCGTTCCGTTCGGGAGGCTTAAGTATGGGGGGCAGAGTGCACGTTTTAACGCGCGTTATAACGCCAAAAGGGGGTGCACGTTTTAACGCGTTATGAGTTATCACCAACCTAGCATGGCATGGCATGACATGACATGACATGACATGACATGCCATGCCATGCCATGCCATGCCATGCATGCCATGCCATGCATGCATGACATGACATGACATGACGTGACATGACATATCTATCGAATATGACATGGGAAACCCTCCAGATCTGGGACCAATAAGATAACATAAACGAATCGGGGCACCTATAGGGCATCAACAATTGGATAACATATCCATGACTGCATATGGCCGGACCTACCATGGGGTTGGGGGTCCACAGATTCTCATAACATAGCCCCAAAATACCATGGGTGCCAGGAAAAATTTCCATAGCATAGCTATGGGGGGAGGGGTACGGTATTGCCCCCCTATGGTTCGGGCAGTCAGAAATATTTTGCTTCTGAAATTTAAAAAAATTAATTTAACTCTATGACGGTCCACCCCCCAGAATTGGTGGGACGACAGGTAGGGTGCAGTTGGCGTGATGTAGCGGCGTGTAGCTCGATGGCCAAGGCAAGATGCATGGTGGGGATGACGAAGGACATCAGGTGGGATGTGGGACTACCGCGCCTTGCCACATGGAGGCTCGGCACACCCCTAATTCTAGTGCAAAAGGTTGTTGATGTAGACCGTGGTAGGTGGGGGCATTGGAGGGGGTGTGGCCCGAGCATGGTTGCGCTGACGGAGCAGGGCGTAGCGAGCGAACCGCTTCGATTCGTGCGGCGCGCGAGGTGTCCCAACACACTAGAAGAGTGGCGAAATAATACTTTTGGGGTGGTTGGCGGGGGGGCAGGGTGGGGAGGTTCGAAATGCAGGCCGGCTCTCAGGGTTCGGGTCTTACGCGTACGTGGGTCGCAAGGCTGAAAAAAACCGGACCGTCATAGAGATATGGCCAATGAATCCAAACTCGGTCTCGTGGTGCCATGTGCATCGAAAACAATGTAACACATGCCCTGAAGGGTCACTCGACCGCTGGGGTGGCTTGGAGCCCCATGGATCCGCCGATTTCGAAGGGGGGCTAGGGCAGGATATCTCTATGACGGTCCACCCCCCAGAATTGGTGGGACGACAGGTAGGGTGCAGTTGGCGTGCTGTAGCGGCGTGTAGCTCGATGGCCAAGGCAAGATGCATGGTGGGGATGACGAAGGACATCAGGTGGGATGTGGGACTACCGCGCCTTGCCACATGGAGGCTCGGCACACCCCTAATTCTAGTGCAAAAGGTTGTTGATGTAGACCGTGGTAGGTGGGGGCATTGGAGGGGGTGTGGCCCGAGCATGGTTGCGCTGACGGAGCAGGGCGTAGCGAGCGAACCGCTTCGATTCGTGCGGCGCGCGAGGTGTCCCAACACACTAGAAGAGTGGCGAAATAATACTTTTGGGGTGGTTGGCGGGGGGGCAGGGTGGGGAGGTTCGAAATGCAGGCCGGCTCTCAGGGTTCGGGTCTTACGCGTACGTGGGTCGCAAGGCTGAAAAAAACCGGACCGTCATAGAGTTAAGGGTAGGGTGCCATCATCTCGCGAATTAAAAAGTATTGATCACAATTTCTATAGTTAACATAATTAAATTTTCATTGCAAAGCTGCCACTTGTTGAAATTTATAGCGCAGAATTTTGCAACATGACCCCCTATTTTTATTGGCTAGGATCCAAGAATGGTGAGTCAACGTAGTATAAAAAAAACCTCAGGCAAAGTTATCACATAGATTTATTTTTAGAATTTATGTATCGATTGCATATACTAAATTATCACTATTTGATTTTATAAAAATTCTTTCTCAAAAATGACGTGATAACTTTTCCTGAGGTTTTTTTTATACCACGTTGACTCACCATTCTTGGATCCCAACCAATAAAAATAGGGGGTCATGTTGCAAAATTCGCCTCTAAGATTTTTTGAAAGTTAGTTACTTTATGTATTGGTTAAATATGGATTTTGTGATGAAATTTAATTCCAGAAAAATGGTTTGAAACCTTCTACACCTACCCTTAACACGACGCCCGCTTTTCGTTGCCCTCAAATTTATGAGCAGTACTATAAATACAAAATAGATGAAACATCCGTGGGCAGCATCAGCAGTTGCCACGCATAAACCTAACTTTCTTGGTTATTTTATAAGGCCAGCTCTTGACGTGTGGGGAGTTTTGCACCTTGCACAACCTTTGATCGCCTTTTGACGCAAGTATAATCCATATCTTGCCATCGCATACGATGGCTGACGCACCAGTCTTGACACCTTTCCTGCAGCGTAGGTAAGCAGTGCTTGAATACTTCGTCTTCCAAGTCTCTTGCTTGATTTTCCCGTCATCCTAGCTCGATCTCTCACACTCTATTCGTAGTTATTAAACTCAAGATACGGCCTCTCTGGAAATTACTAAGTCACGTTCTTCGCTTTTGAAAACTTGTATACGAGGAGTTCACTATCACCTCGTAAACAAGTCTAAGGGATTCGATATATGGCAAGTTGACAAATGCACAATATACCTACCTATAAAAGATCAGCACGTAAAACCTCTTCAAGTTGTTTATAATATTCAGAAGCTATGCGGCGGACTTATTTTAGTAGCGCAGCACCTCAGACTGCGTCGGTGCCCTGCTTTTCCTATCGGCATGAACTTGTTTTGCCCACACGTCGACGCCTCAGTTTCTCCGAGCTTGCGCACTCCAGCGGCGGCACGGACTGCGTTTGCGGCCTGGAATCTTATGCGTATATTTTGTTGACGCTTGTCAAAAAAGTTACAGAGCTATCTTCAGCTAGTTGAACGGCTTGTTACGGACTCCAAGTTGTAGTTACTCTTTTCCCATCGGACGAAGGCTCTCATTGACCGTAAGATATTAATTGCACCCCTGTGTCCGACCGCGCAGCAATTTGAACAGATGGCCGTATGAACACATTCGGCGCTGGACAAGGGATGATACAGAACAAGGCCGGCAAGGCTTTGCGGAAAGCAACAAGCTGGGGGAGGGCTCATTTGGAGTTGTATATTCCGCCCTCGATCCGAATACAGAGCAACGTTATGCGGTGAAAAAGGTTTGCACACGATCCATGGGCCCGGGAGCCTGTCCTCGGGAGCTTGCAAGCATCGCGGTCGAGTACCTGAAGTGAAAGATGCCCTCTTGCTCACAGGAGCACCGGTACCTCTTGCGAGCTTCCGCCGCCCTCAACGCGTCGCGCAAGTGTGCGCTTTTTCACTGCGCGTTCGTAAATTTGCGAAGGCCAACGGCCACTTTCACGTGTGGCAGGTCAACGAGGTGTTGTTGCAAGGCACAGCCGCACAGCAGGATTTCACAAGACGCAACTTCGAGAATGAGGTGCGGACGCTCGAGCGCTTTCGGCATCCCAACATCGTGAACATTTGCGGCTATGCTATCCAACCTCGGACCCAACGGACCTGTTTGGTGTACGAGCTGCTGGAAGGGGGCACTCTCGAGTCCCGCCTCAGAGAAACCGGCCCTAGCTCATTGAGTTGGCAGCATCGCGTGGCCATCGCTCTCGGGCTGGCCAAAGCCCTCAACTATCTGCAGCGAGGACAAGACACGAAGGTGCGCGAGCAAAGAAAGCACGTGCTTTGACAACCAAGCCAGGCGTACATCGATCGATTTGTGGTAGTGCTTCGCAATATTTTCCCCCCTTGTTTTTCGTGCTATCGTAAAGTTCGACGGGTGTGCATAGTAGAAATCGAGTTGAGGTTCTATCAGTTGCCAGCATCGCGCTGAGGGGCTTTGAACTTTGGAGGAAGGCCGAGAGAGAGGGAGCAAGTGATACACCTAGGATTGGAATTGCAAGACGAGCGGCGTTGCCCGGGGTTTGGCCTACTAGGAGGCCCCCAAAACGCTCTAAAGATGGCCACACTGCAGGCCTGTGCTATTGGGCAGTCCTGCTGGGCTCTCCCAAATGCATATACGTTGTATATACATACTCCGGAAGTAGATATATCCAAGCCGTACATGAGAGGGCATTCTGCCATTGGACACTGTAATGTTGGGGAACGCAGGTGTATCACCGTGACGTGAAGTCTGCAAATGTATGTCACAAATACCTCTCCCGCTTCCCTTTGTTTCCCTCTGCAAATGTGGGTCACAAATACCCCTCCCGCTTTCACCTCTCCCCCTCTGTCTGCCCGCACTCACTCGCGCCTTTGCTTTGAACTCGACGCCTGAATTGCCACTTTCTTGGGTCTCGGAACGGCAACGACCTCAAGGGTGACCTTGAAACGAGGAGGACCTTTCCAGCTCCTGTGCCGGCGGGCTTGCACTGAAAATCAATACGAAAGACTGATAGTCGCAGTATCATCCAGGAGAGCAGCCTGGGGGATACTTTATGAGGGGAGCCTGTTGGGGGTTCAGTTGGGCTTGACCGCGGCCTTCGTGCCCAAACTCCTGGATTGCGGCCTAGCGACGCACCTGCCGCAAGCAGACGAGCCAGGAGCCCCGCATCGCACCGCCTTCATCACGGTCACCAACTTCGGGGCGGCAGACCAGCCTGGCACTCCGGCCTATATGTGCCCGCGGCTCACCGCCAACAAGTATGGGGAGGTCAATGAAATCTTCAGCTTCGGCGTGGTCCTGCTGGAGCTGCTCACTGGCAAGCCGCCTGCCACACCGGATGGCATATACCTGCACTTCGATATCCAGGACAAAACAGCTGACGACCCGGAGTATCTGGAGAAGAATTTGGATGTGCGCGAGGGTGTGGGCGAATGGCCGCAGGAGCTTGCTTCAGCGCTGTGCGGTCTCGCCAGGAGGTGCTTGGTACACAATCCGCAGCGGCGCATTCAGAGCTTCCAGGAGCTCGTGAGGGCGCTCAGTGCGCTGCAGAGGACCCACTGCTTCCTTGCACCGCCTCCAGAGGCTGTCGCCGCCGTTGAAGATGCCGAGTGCCTCGCGTGCTACGACAACTTCCCGATGCAGAGCGGCCTGCGCTGCGAGAACGAGCACTTTGTGTGCGACGGCTGCCTCATGGGGCACGTGCGCGTGGAGTCCGAAGCAGAGCGGGGGATCCATGCGCTGCGGGCGTGCCAGGGGGAGATCTACTGCCCGCTGAAATGCGGCGCGCGGCACGTGGCGGCGCATGATTTGGCAGCGCACCTTGATGCCGTGTCCTTCGAGATGTACCTGGCAGCAAAGATCAGATACACTGAGCACGAGGCGAGGGAGCACCTCAGGCTCGAGATACAGGCCGAGGAGGCACGGGCAAGGTGATCACGGGAGCAGGCCTATTCCACCAGCCCATGCAGTCGTGCTGAGTGAATGCAAGAGGTGTGATGCAGCGCCTGGTCATCGAGCCATCGCTTGAGGCGGATGGCATCGCTTGAGGGTAATGGAGGGCGCCGGCTTTCCGTGCCCTCGTCCCGGAGACGTGCATAGGGGGGGTCCCGGCTTTTCGCGCCTCGCCCGGAGACGTGCATGGCCTCCCCTACATTGGATAGGTTCCTTGCAACCGCGTATGCAGCAACGTTGCCGCTGCCGCTGCGATTACCACTTCCCGTAACGTTTTAGGGAATACGCCTTCCATCACAACAATTCTGCCAGGGCTAGAATCAAACAATGCTCGGCCGTGTTTTGAATGATGCCCTCGGCTCGCTTTCCATTTGACTTGGGTGCGCATGGCTAGCTAGTGAACCGCGAAGAGATAGCAAGCATCTCCCCGGTTGTCTGCATGGCGAAATGCTGAAATGTGGCGGCATATGCCCGAGTGCTTGGAGCTGTGTGCAGGGCGGAAGGCGTGGATCACCACAGGGATCACATTGAACAGCGCATCTTGACGAACCACTGTCCGCGGTGCGATATAGCGTGGGTCGATTACACTGGGTGCGACGCGGTGAAGTGCCACAACTGCAACGGGGCGTTCTGCCCGTTCTGCCAGGAGGACTGCGGTGAGGATGCGCACGGCCACGTTGCTCGGGAGTGCCCGCTCCTCCCACAGGATGGGCGCTTCTTTAACGGCGGCATGGAGCGCCTGAACCATGTGGTGAGAGAGCGGAGGCTGCGCGACACCGCGCAGTATTTGGCCCGCCTCGAGGAGGCGGTGTTCCGCGAGGTGCTGGAGGCGTGCCGCATTCAGCTGGAGCAGGCGGATCTCGACATGCCGGCGCTTGACCGTGCGATTCGCCGGGCCCGGGAGAACCCTCAACAGGTGAGCGCCCAGCCACTGTGCGATTCGCTGGGCCCGGGAGAACCCTGAGAAGGTGAGCGCCCAGCCACCGTGCGATTCGCCGGGCCCGGGAGAAACCTCAACAGGTGAGCGCCCAGCCACCGTGCGATTTGTCGGGCCCGGGAGAACCCTCAACAGGTGAGCACACAATCACACACTGCTTGACTTTGTGCCTCCACCAGCATGCTTCCACATCCGCCCTCTCTACACTTTATCTGATTCACTAGTTTCACCAGCCTTTACATCTCAGTGACTGCTCACCTACCCTGCCTGCTCACCTGGGTCACACCTGGCGATGCGGCTCAGTGGCTGCTCACCTACGCTGCCTGCTCACCTGGGTCACACCTGGCGATGCGGCTCAGTGGCTGCTCACCTGCCCTGCCTGCTCACCTGGGTCACACCTGGCGATGCGGCTCAGTGGCTGCTCACCTGCCCTGCCTGCTCACCTGGGTCACACCTGGCGATGCGGCTCAGTGGCTGCTC
>LGRX02002261.1:36008-53071 GCA_001247695.2 Cymbomonas tetramitiformis
TGCTCACCTGGGTCACACCTGGCGATGCGGCTCAGTGGCTGCTCACCTACGCTGCCTGCTCGCCTGGGTCACACCTGGCGATGCGGCTCAGTGGCTGCTCACCTACGCTTCTGTTGCCGACATTTTTCTAGATGAATGCCCTCCGTCTTTGAGTCAGGTTTGCATTTATGGAACACAAAATTAAAGTGCCTCGCTGGTAGATGTTGCTATTTTGTGCGGAGGTTGAAGTGGCCTTCGTGGGTGTGGCTGCAGGAAGGACGCGCCGAGCACTTGCCGCAGGCGCCACAGCCTGAGCTGCCAAATGCTGAAGTGCTGCAACGGCTGGAGCAGCAGCACCGGCAGCAGCTTGTGGAAGAGCGTCGACGGCTGGAGCAGCAGCACGAGGAGCGTCGACGGCTGGAGCAGCAGCATGAGCAGCAGCTTGTGGAGGAGCGTCGACGGCTGGAGCAGCAGCACGAGGAGCGTCGACGGCTGGAGCAGCAGCACGAGCAGCAGCTTGTGGAGGAGCGTCGACGGCTGGAGCAGCAGCACGAGCAGCAGCTTGTGGAGGAGCGTCGACGGCTGGAGCAGCAGCACCAGGAGCAGCTTGTGGAGGAGCGTCGACGGCTGGAGCACGAGCTGCGGCGACCAATTGCGGAGGTGCAGCAGCCACAGGGGGCTCAAGCAGCCGCACATCAGGAAGAGGCGGTTGAAGCACAAGCACAAGAGGAGGCTGAGATTCAAAAGCGGAAAATGGTGCGATGTGCCACACGTGTATACGTTCAAGTGGCGGGCGTTGCCACATGTGTATAAGTGCAAGTGTCGGGTGTTGCCACATGTGTATAAGTGCGAGTGGCGGGTGTTGCCACATGTGTATAAGTGCGAGTGGCGGCTGTTGCCACATGTACACCCGCCACTTGTGTCGTGTCTTTTTAGGCCCGGTCTGACTCCTTCGGGGCTCGCCCGAATTTGTAACCTCCATATTTGATCCAGGTTCCTGCGGTATAATAGCATGTAAAAATTCCAGGGGCCCCACAACTGATTGAACCAGCCCGAGTCATCCCTCGTTTGCCCTTTGCTGTGAAGAGAGGGAGAGGGTGAACAAACTCTGCCTTATGCTCCATTTTCCCGGATTGGGAGCATCCCCGTGCCCACCATAGTGTCAAGCACCCGAGACACTTTTGTGTTGCAATGTCATCAAATTATATTGTTGGTGCAACGGCCATCGTTCAGAGCTGTTGGACCTTGGACGCACACGTGGCCATCGAGTGCGTGTTAATTTGGTATCGGGTCATAGCCAAAACTGTTGCTGACAGCATATTTCTCGAGGATGAATTGCGCAATGTTCCGATAGTCATCTTAGGTTGGCGCACATCGCGCTGTGCAATGTGACACGCGTGTAGCACTTCCCCCCCATGCAACCAGGGTGACGACACCGCACCGTCACGCACTACGACACGGCTGTCCATAACGAATCCAAAAAAATCAAACCACCAACTAAATACTTTCCTGTCTCAGAACATTGAAGATGTAATGAAAATATCTATCTGTGTCATTGTCTTACACTGCAACTAGTGTACGGTATTATCTATAATGCACTTCTCTGTGTCTTGTATATATCAGTATCAATGTCATGTACTGTTACCCGCTATACTGTACAATGTAATTGTCTCTGCCATGTATATAATTGTCTCTGTCATGCATATAATTATCCGTGTCATAATAAAGTGTAACAAGTCAGTTTACCCATCTTGCTACCCCCACGTGCGGACTTATGATGCCTGGGGCTAGTCCTTCCACTGGGATGATGGTGGGCTGGCTTTTGTCGGCTGATCTCATGCCATTCAGTGTGTGCTGAGACATCACGTGCAGACCCGTGATGCGTACCTCAATACACTGTTAGAAGAACATCGCGCTTGGACTCCCTTGCAACGGAAGCAGTGGGCCCGCCGCCCGACCGGCGTCGACGGACGAAGCCCAAGGAGATTCCCACTGCGCCGGCATGTAAGTAACACCCGTATGACGATGACTTCATTGACCATTGCTGCTGGTGTAAGCTCAGCGATGTGGGAAGCTATGCATTGCATGCTGGAGCTTATCTGGCGGCCCCCAGTGTGCCACATGAGTGACTGAGTCGTACAAGTGCCTGCAAGAGAGGTCGTATTCCTGGACATCAGATGTGATACAACTGAATGAGCAGCAAGCACTCATCCTCCAAAAATATCGAGAGAAGAAACACGTCAGTGCCCCCACTGGATCACAAGTGCTAATTGGCGATGTGGAAGATTTGTCAAAAACTCTGGTGCAAACAAGTGCGCTAAAAAGAATAAACGTTGGACAGCAGAACTGAATGAGTAAGTGGAGAGGTGCAGCGCGTGCGCGTGAGAGGAGAGGGAGGATGGCCGAGGCGAGGGACTGAAGGGGGTGGTGGGGGTGTGCGGACACGGCACACGGGATGCGCGGCGACAGCAAGTAAGTAGTGTGGCCCGCCGACCCGCCCGCGGGGTCATTGCTGTGGTAGGGGAGGCGAGGAGCGGGGCGGAGGGGCAGATGCGAGGGAGTAGGAGGGGGTCGAGCTTGAGTCAAGATGCGGGCGAGCTCGGGAGTGGGCATGGTGTGATGTGGTAGGTCTAGGTGTGGTGTGGTGGGGGATAGAGGCAGGGGCCGTGGGAGGCAGGGTGCGAGGGTGTACGAGCACGCTCACGTCATAGGGCAGGGGTGAAGGTGGGTGGCGCGGACTGCTTTCGGTCAGACAGAGGCATGGGGATGCAGGGGTGGACAATGTGCAAGTGGAGAGGCGCAGCGCGTGCGCGTGAGAGGAGAGGGAGGATGGCCGAGGCGAGGGACTGAAGGGGGTGGTGGGGGTGTGCGGACACGGCACACGGGATGCGCGGCGACAGGATGTAAGTAGTGTGGCCCGCCGACCCGCCCGCGGGGTCATTGCTGTGGTAGGGGAGGCGAGGAGCGGGGCGGAGGGGCAGATGCGAGGGAGTAGGAGGGGGTCGAGCTTGAGTCAAGATGCGGGCGAGCTCGGGAGTGGGCATGGTGTGATGTGGTAGGTCTAGGTGTGGTGTGGTGGGGGATAGAGGCAGGGGCCGTGGGAGGCAGGGTGCGAGGGTGTACGAGCACGCTCACGTCATAGGGCAGGGGTGAAGGTGGGTGGCGCGGACTGCTTTCGGTCAGACAGAGGCATGGGGATGCAGGGGTGGACAATGTGCAAGTGGAGAGGTGCAGCGCGTGCGCGTGAGAGGAGAGGGAGGATGGCCGAGGCGAGGGACTGAAGGGGGTGGTGGGGGTGTGCGGACACGGCACACGGGATGCGCGGCGACAGCTTGTAAGTAGTGTGGCCCGCCGACCCGCCCGCGGGGTCATTGCTGTGGTAGGGGAGGCGAGGAGCGGGGCGGAGGGGCAGATGCGAGGGAGTAGGAGGGGGTCGAGCTTGAGTCAAGATGCGGGCGAGCTCGGGAGTGGGCATGGTGTGATGTGGTAGGTCTAGGTGTGGTGTGGTGGGGGATAGAGGCAGGGGCCGTGGGAGGCAGGGTGCGAGGGTGTACGAGCACGCTCACGTCATAGGGCAGGGGTGAAGGTGGGTGGCGCGGACTGCTTTCGGTCAGACAGAGGCATGGGGATGCAGGGGTGGACAATGTGCAAGTGGAGAGGTGCAGCGCGTGCGCGTGAGAGGAGAGGGAGGATGGCCGAGGCGAGGGACTGAAGGGGGTGGTGGGGGTGTGCGGACACGGCACACGGGATGCGCGGCGACAGCATGTAAGTAGTGTGGCCCGCCGACCCGCCCGCGGGGTCATTGCTGTGGTAGGGGAGGCGAGGAGCGGGGCGGAGGGGCAGATGCGAGGGAGTAGGAGGGGGTCGAGCTTGAGTCAAGATGCGGGCGAGCTCGGGAGTGGGCATGGTGTGATGTGGTAGGTCTAGGTGTGGTGTGGTGGGGGATAGAGGCAGGGGCCGTGGGAGGCAGGGTGCGAGGGTGTACGAGCACGCTCACGTCATAGGGCAGGGGTGAAGGTGGGTGGCGCGGACTGCTTTCGGTCAGACAGAGGCATGGGGATGCAGGGGTGGACAATGTGCAAGTGGAGAGGCGCAGCGCGTGCGCGTGAGAGGAGAGGGAGGATGGCCGAGGCGAGGGACTGAAGGGGGTGGTGGGGGTGTGCGGACACGGCACACGGGATGCGCGGCGACAGCGTAAGTAGTGTGGCCCGCCGACCCGCCCGCGGGGTCATTGCTGTGGTAGGGGAGGCGAGGAGCGGGGCGGAGGGGCAGATGCGAGGGAGTAGGAGGGGGTCGAGCTTGAGTCAAGATGCGGGCGAGCTCGGGAGTGGGCATGGTGTGATGTGGTAGGTCTAGGTGTGGTGTGGTGGGGGATAGAGGCAGGGGCCGTGGGAGGCAGGGTGCGAGGGTGTACGAGCACGCTCACGTCATAGGGCAGGGGTGAAGGTGGGTGGCGCGGACTGCTTTCGGTCAGACAGAGGCATGGGGACGCAGGGGTGGACAATGTGCAAGTGGAGAGGTGCAGCGCGTGCGCGTGAGAGGAGAGGGAGGATGGCCGAGGCGAGGGACTGAAGGGGGTGGTGGGGGTGTGCGGACACGGCACACGGGATGCGCGGCGACAGTCTGTAAGTAGTGTGGCCCGCCGACCCGCCCGCGGGGTCATTGCTGTGGTAGGGGAGGCGAGGAGCGGGGCGGAGGGGCAGATGCGAGGGAGTAGGAGGGGGTCGAGCTTGAGTCAAGATGCGGGCGAGCTCGGGAGTGGGCATGGTGTGATGTGGTAGGTCTAGGTGTGGTGTGGTGGGGGATAGAGGCAGGGGCCATGGGAGGCAGGGTGCGAGGGTGTACGAGCACGCTCACGTCATAGGGCAGGGGTGAAGGTGGGTGGCGCGGACTGCTTTCGGTCAGACAGAGGCATGGGGATGCAGGGGTGGACAATGTGCAAGTGGAGAGGTGCAGCGCGTGCGCGTGAGAGGAGAGGGAGGATGGCCGAGGCGAGGGACTGAAGGGGGTGGTGGGGGTGCGCGGACACGGCACACGGGATGCGCGGCGGCAGTATGTAAGTAGTGTGGCCCGCCGACCCGCCCGTGGGGTCAGTGCTGTGGTAGGGGAGGCGAGGAGCGGGGCGGAGGGGCAGATGCGAGGGAGTAGGAGGGGGTCGAGCTCGAGTCAAGATGCGGGCGAGCTCGGGAGTGGGCATGGTGTGATGTGGTAGGTCTAGGTGTGGTGTGGTAGGGGGATAGAGGCAGGGGCCGTGGGAGGCAGGGTGCGAGGGTATACGAGCACGCTCACACCATAGGGCAGGGTGAAGGTGGGTGGCGCGGACTGCTTTCGGTCAGACAGAGGCATGGGGATGCAGGGGTGGACAATGTGCAAGTGGAGAGGTGCAGCGCGTGCGCGTGAGAGGAGAGGGAGGATGGCCGAGGCGAGGGACTGAAGGGGGTGGTGGGGGTGTGCGGACACGGCACACGGGATGCGCGGCGACAGCGTAAGTAGTGTGGCCCGCCGACCCGCCCGCGGGGTCATTGCTGTGGTAGGGGAGGCGAGGAGCGGGGCGGAGGGGCAGATGCGAGGGAGTAGGAGGGGGTCGAGCTTGAGTCAAGATGCGGGCGAGCTCGGGAGTGGGCATGGTGTGATGTGGTAGGTCTAGGTGTGGTGTGGTGGGGGATAGAGGCAGGGGCCGTGGGAGGCAGGGTGCGAGGGTGTACGAGCACGCTCACGTCATAGGGCAGGGGTGAAGGTGGGTGGCGCGGACTGCTTTCGGTCAGACAGAGGCATGGGGACGCAGGGGTGGACAATTATAATTCTTCGTTAGGGATGTAGAGGGTATTGTTTTGTCTGATTTGACGGCTGACGGCGCAGTTTCTTTCTGAATTTTTATTCATCTTGATCTAATTTGTATTCTGTGGAACATCGTTTTGCAGTGTGATTGTCACAATAAAGGCGATTCCTTAAATCCTTCAACGAATTACTGTATCGCTGGTTGATATCTGATTTACGCATACGTGGATCGAAATGCGTTTACTTGCCAAGAGCATGTAGTTCTCTTCTTCATGTTCATTATTACAAGCGAGATTTCATGACAAATATATATCGTCAGATTTGACCACATCAGATTATTTGAAACACCCACCTCAGAATATCACATTGCGTTGGGCTGCTATCCGCAATATTCCATATCCCATCTCAGCGGTAAATCTTCTGATGGATGAATGCGTTCTAATGCAGCCTGTCCGGAAAAACGCAATCACACCACGGTATCAGGCAGCGTTTTTGGGCTAGCACGTCGAAAAAAATATGCAGTACAAATCCTTAGTTTACTCTACTTAGTCTCAGGCTGATATGCTGTCTACAATTAGCAGTCCAGCTCGATACTGATGCGATGCCGGCCAAGGTCCAAGAGGGCACCAACATAAACGAATCTGGGACGCCATATGCGTACCACTTTACGCACCGTAAGCGGTTCCCAGCACTTTTCCCCTACCCTAAGCACTTCGAAAATATTCACGCTTTCCTGCGGCACTGAACAGCGTCAGCATTTCAGTGAACAGGTGCTCATCACACAACGGAAAAGGCGCAGGAATAATATTTGACTGCGCGCTAAATTCTACGCAGAAAGACAGGGAGTTTTGAGATATGACCGGGTCGCCCAACTTGGAAAACTTTCAGGAACGTGTCGGGAATTCATTTCAGCGAGCAGTCCTCATGGCGAGCAAGCATTCAAGCAGAAGTGGGCCAAGGCTTAGGGTACTCGAATTCCGGTAAAAAGCAAATTTCCGATGAGCTTTCGACTACTTTTCATATCCGTTTACGCTCTATCTACGGCTCAACATAGGAAACTTTACACTAGCAAAAACATATCCGAGGTCGCTGCGGGCTGTAGAGCACGGGAACATATTAGTCAATGAAGCCCGCAGTCTGCAGCTTTCAAAAAAAAACATGTCTACGAACAAATTGTACAAATCCGACGTGGCAAAAATGTAACATCCCACGAGAACGGGGCTGCTCCGCGGGAATGCTGCATTCGCAGGTTTCCTAACACCACATTTTCCGGCGAAAATAATCGATTCGGTTGATACCGGAGTGCTCTGGCGCGTCACTGTCGGGGTGTCATGTGTATGCCGAACTTATGATAACTCACATATATCGGTATCTCGATATTTCGGTCCCGATATTGCAGTCATTACGGATTATGCTAGTACACGTGTTCAAGGAGTGGCCATGCTATCCGAGTACACCAACTATCAGCTGCAGACAACAACATGCACATATCCTAAGCTCTATTCTCTATTAGGTTAGTAACCGTCGTGTTCCTTGATGCCATCATTAAATGATTGATTGTTCCCTCAGCGGGTGCATATCGACACACCGACACGTAAATATGCGACATGCTATCAATGCGATGTGACATTGACGTAATCATGCCGATACGTCATGATAAAAACACGTAATATATCATCGGTACGATATGATAACCCGATATACCGATATCCCTTCTTTCGACCTCTCGACCGATATATTCCCCACATACACACACAATTTAGCTCAAGTTCAGCCGCGTTTTCGGGACTTTTTACCAATCATGGAAATTTGAGATTTTATGAACACGGTTTCCTACGTGGATACTCAGCGACACATACTGACTCGATCGGATATCTTGTCATTGTACGCGATTTCACGTTACAGTCACGTTTACACAGTGTTAAGCAAAATTGGCTGAATATACGCCGACTGGTGACCACAGTGAACATTCTTCATGGCATTTGCACATCCACACTCATTTCAGGAACACATGTGGTATATACTTTTCTCCCAGAAGTGCATAAACTCCTAGGAAAGTAAAATCGGGGGCATCTATTGGAGCAGACTATACGTATAGTCAATATGGCTCACGGGAGGCTGCATCATCTGGATAGAAAAGGCTACCCCTCACGTATGGCCTAACAAAACCAGGCAAGCATCAGTCCCTTCAAAGCCCCTCATCACACTAGTCATTGCGCCCGTGAATGCCACCTCGATGCCGATGGGTACGAGTTCTCTTTGCCTTCCTTCTCTTTTCGGGGCGCGGCTTGCGGGTTACTGCCTTTGGCCCACCGGTGGTGCTGCAAGTGCACTGCCGTCTGTAGAATCCCATCAAGCTCTGCCTGGAACCGTTGGATCTCCTGCATATTCCAGCAAGCGTTCAGTACCCCGACAGGCTAATCGATCCCTTATTCACAGTTCGTTCTGCAGAGCTCGGTAATGCAGGGGGGCGCAAATTTCGCACCTTTTGCTTTTCCTCCACGGCGAGAGAGCAGCGCTGTTTCAAGATATCCTTTTCCATCTCACACATTCGCCTTGTTTCACGCATCTACCACCCCACAGGTTGTCTATCCCGAGTTCAGGAGCCCGCACGCTCTGGCGGCATGAGTTCAGGAGCCGTACGCTCTGGCGGCACGCCTCCCTCGCGACTATAAGAGTTCAGGAGCCCGCACGCTCTGGCAGCACGCCTCCCTCGCGACTATAAGAGTTCAGGAGCCCGCACACTCTGGCGGCACGCCTCCCTCGTGGCTATAATAGTTCAGGAGCCCGCACGCTCTGGCGGCATGCCTCCCTCGCGGCTATAAGAGTTCAGGAGCCGTACGCTCTGGCGGCACGCCTCCCTCGCGACTATAAGAGTTCAGGAGCCCGCACGCTCTGGCAGCACGCCTCCCTCGCGACTATAAGAGTTCAGGAGCCCGCACACTCTGGCGGCACGCCTCCCTCGTGGCTATAATAGTTCAGGAGCCCGCACGCTCTGGCGGCATGCCTCCCTCGCGGCTATAAGAGCATGTGTCGAAACACAATCATAATGATAGAAGATCACGAATGATTATGATGTACACATGAACGGGCATAGAATGCCCCTCACAAAAGTTAAGAGGCGCCATGCAGCGCGCACACAGACAATTTCTGCATGTCTTCTAAATACAGAGCGGGTGCCTAGTCGCGCCCCTAAGAAGGCCATGCAAACGCCCACGGTTTCCTCTAACAGTGGCCGCAGGGATTTACATTACTTTCAGGCAATTCGGAGTGGCATGTGTGTGAAGTATGATGGGACTTCTTAGAGTGAAGCAAGCAGAAGCTTGAATCACAGAGCAATCGTAGAGTTGTCTCAACCACAGATGAAAGTGTTGTATCCCGCACATTGGATGGAGGGCAGGTGTTTTAGTGCTCCTCGGAATATCGCCAAAATGCTTTCGACTGAGACATTCATCCGAAGAATCGGCAATTCTCTTTCTTTTGCATCTGGAAGAGGTTCTCGTAGAAATTTCTAGAAAATTGACGTGGCGCGGTGCATGCAACTCAGCTTCATTCCAGCCAGAGGGTATGGGCGAGCAGAAGGCATTCGCTTGCACACCAATAGCAGCGACAAACGGCGATCGCGACAAACGGCTCACGAGAGGGGAACTCCAATCAACGAAGGTAACGGCACGGAGCGAGACCCGGCGGCAATGATACCTGATGCCATAATCGTGCCTCTTCAATTTCATACAGCATTGGCCTCCATCCTATAGTACTGGGAGACCTCTCGGTGTTCGTCTACACTGTGGACGCGAATCTAAGATGTCTAGCGAGACTCGCAGGAAGACTGGCGCCTCTGAATTGGAACGTCCTTACGTGAGGAGAGCGCGCTAAAGACGACGGCGCCCTGCGCTCTCCGGACTTTGGACAGCGAGATGGCGCAGCTCCACGAGTCACACGGCGACAAGACCTTTGATGACCTGGCGCAAACTCAGCAGCGATGAGTGCACGATGCTAGCGCCAGTGAGGTCCGTCCCTGCCCTCCACGACGCGGCCCTGCCCAGTGAAGAGCGCTTCACATGTAGTATCTTGCAAGTGACGAGTTTGGCGACGCTTGTGACGCAACTTCCGGGCGTGCTGTCACTTCCCGACTCCACGACGCCCTCGAGGGATAATCCCTGTTGCTTGTTGGGGTACTGAGAAGCCGTGCTGCAGTTGCGCCGGCGCCTCGATCTCGGGAGCGATACTACAGCGCACGGCGGGCCCGAGTCATGAGGAGAGGAGAATCGGTGCAGTGGCGAGATCGAGGCATGGAGGCCAGGCTGGCAGTTCCCTGCCCTGGCGGGAGGCATCCACGCCGTCAGGACCCGGTCGCCAGCCGGGTATCCGCATGCGCTGCATCAGTGTGCGGCGGCGGCGCGGGTGGCTGACAGCACGCCATGTAGCTTGCTGCGGGCTAGCACCGGCCTGAAGCTGGCCTTAGGTACCTTCGACAGCCCAGAGAGCGGCCGTTTCATTTTTTTCTTCCGTGATTCCCAGTGATCCTACAGAAGGAGCTGGGCCGCGGGCGCCAGCGGCTCACGTGGTGCCCAGAGATTCAGGGAGGGGTCCAAGGGCTGGCGGGCCTGGAACTCTGCTGGGGCTGGCAGCGGGACAGTGCTTGGGAAAACGTTTCCATGCAGCAGCCTGGGGGTAACATGGGAGTTGCTAATGGATCACGGTGAGAGTTGTCAGCGAGCTGGCGCGAGCGGGTGCGGCAGGGGCTTTGGCAGCTGCGGCGCCGCCCTGGCGAAGGTGCGCATCTCCGGGAGCACAGCCACCCTCCCGAAGGTGCGCATCTCCGGGAGCACAGCACCCGAAGAGGGGCGGCCACGCGCGCTTCTGTGGGGGGCGCATCCCTTGAGCCGGGGTGCTTCTGTGGGGGGCGCATCCCTTGAGCAGGTGTGCTTCTGTGGGGGCAGTCACAGATGCATTCCTTGAGCAGGAGTGGTTCTTTGGGGGGTAGTCACAGATTTAATCTGCGGTGCACAGGGACATTGATGCGAGGGCTGTGCGAATCCAGTTACAAGGACGTGCTGCATGGGCATGTGCTTTGGATGGATGGCACCAATGCGGCGAGGGCCACAAGATGTGTCCGAGAAGCAGCGCGCAACGGCTCTGATTCATCTTCGCTTATTTCCAGTTTCGATGACATAAACTTCCGTTGAGCACACCACAAAGTGTCACTATTTCACACTGAGAGATCCTGACTCCCGGTGACGGACATTCTGGGGGAAGAAACTTTGTGCGCCTTCAGCGGTCGGTGCGGTCAGAACATTTGTGAGCTTGGAAGGCGCCGCCGGGTAATCACAAACATATTTTTTTGTGTGTGGCGTGACCAAAACAACAGCGGCATCTGTCGGCTGATGTGTGTTGGCAAGTGCACCAGGAGAAGCGTTTGCAATGCCAGAAAAAAATCGCCGAGAACGAAGTCGCGAGCCCTCATTTGAGCTCACCAGCTCCAATCAAAACGTTTCTTGAAGCCCCTCTTCGAAGTGGTTCAGCCACACAGTGGAAAACTATATCCTGCAAAGAACGTCGGGGCGAGTGCACCTCGGCTAGCCAAGTTGCACCCGCCGCCTTCGAGAAGAAAGGGACGTTTGTAACTGTTGGGGTTCACGTAACCACTGACGGGAATATCTCGTCAGCTGCAGCAGCGGTAAACGTTAAACAGAGGTGCTCATTGGCCCACCGTTGACTCGGATGACCGTGCATCAGAAGGACCCTTGGCAATGACAGCGTCCCTTTGTCTCGGAGGCCGTCGCATATGACATGCAGGCGGGGATAGAGGCGGAAGGCGGCAAAGCTGCGCAGTGCACGAGTCTGCGGGTCAATCTGGGGGCGGAAGGGTCAGCGCATTGTGCGCTTGGAAGGGGGGGGGCGCCTGGGCGGCAGGTCGGGGGACCCAACAATCCACGGGTTCCGTGTAGGCTGCAGCAGCAGACCCAGGTAGCGGTGGTGCTGGGGGATGGGAATTGCTGCCGCGCAAGCGCTGCCTTTCTGAGGCCGCCCCGGCACTACGGGCCATACCGCCGCCTGCCACTCGTCCTCCTGCTGCTGGTGTCTCGAGTCCATCGCCATGACACGTTCCTGCAGAAGCCTGTACGCTGCCGCGACTGCGGACTCGTCGCCTTGCGCCGCTTGCAGCTCAGTCTCCGCGCCCGTCAGCGCGGCCTGCGCCTCCCCCACCGCACCAAGGCACCGCATTGCGAGACTGTGCGCGCTGGGATTCCCACTGGCACCTGCCTAAGCTGCCTCGGCGATGCAGGGGGCTCCCCCATCCACCCTCCGCATCGCCCCTCCCAGCTCAGAGCATACACTGGCGATGCGCGGCCAAGCACGTCACGCCAGCGCTGGCGCAGAGCAGCGCATGCCCAATGGGCGATGCCGGGTCAGCCTCTGCAGGGGTCGAGCGGATGTGTGAGGAGCAGAAAAAAAAGTCGGCTGGACCCCTGCTGCGGGGAGGGCGCGGCACCTTCAAGGAGTGCCGCTCCTGCGTCAGCGTGGCGTGCGCCTCCCGCATCGACTCCAGCTCCGTCTTCAGTGTGTCCCGCTCCGCCGCCACTGCAACAAGGTCGCTATCCGGGATCCCGAGCTGCATTTCCGCCACCCGACGAGCATGCGTCTCCTGCCACATACCCCCCTTCCCACTCCGACTTCCCCGTCTTCTGCAAGCACGCGTGTGCTCCGAGCTGCGACCGGCCATCCTCCGACGTGTTTCAAAACCATAGAGAACTGGGAAGGACCGCAATCGTATGGCCTATGGAACTCAGCGGGCTGCCAAAGATTCGCCATTGCATCAGCCTCCGTACCCTGATCCCTCCGCACTGAATGGCGCGCCCCCAGGCGACGCGGGCCACAACGCGCGTCAACCCCATGCCGCCGAGGGGCTGGGCCAGGGCCACCGCGCGCGTCAACCCCATGCCGCCGAGGGGCTGGGCCAGGGCCACCGCGCGCGTCAACCCCATGCCGCCGAGGGGCTGGGCCAGGGCCACCGCGCGCGTCAACCCCATGCCGCCGAGGGGCTGGGCCAGGGCCACCGCGCGCGTCAACCCCATGCCGCCGAGGGGCTGGGCCAGGGCCACCGCGCGCGTCAACCCCATGCCGCCGAGGGGCTGGGCCAGGGCCACCGCGCGCGTCAACCCCATGCCGCCGAGGGGCTGGGCCAGGGCCAGGGCCACCGCGCGCGTCAACCCCATGCCGCCGAGGGGCTGGGCCAGGGCCACCGCGCGCGTCAACCCCATGCCGCCGAGGGGCTGGGCCAGGGCCCCCGCGCGCGTCAACCCCATGCCGCCGAGGGGCTGGCCAGGCGCGCGTCAACCCCATGCCGCCGAGGGGCTGGGCCAGATCCGCTGCGGAGTGCTGGGATATGACCTCCGGGCGGAGTACAGCCGTGCGACGAGGGACCGAAGGGGCGGGGGGAGGCAGGTAGGCTCCCCCATGCCGCCGAGGGGCTGGGCCAGGTGCTGCAGCTCGTCCTGCTGCGCGGAGGCCCCCCATGCCTCCCGGACACCGGCTCTGCCACGGCCGCGCCCGCTGCCCACGCGTCTGCTGGCTCCGCTCGTGCCCGCGGTCACCCCATGCCGCCGCGGGCGCGCCAGCTCATTCTCCAGGTGTCACTGCGGAGAGAGCCCAGGTAGGCGGCAGTCCCTGAATGCGCACACTGGCCGCCACTGCTGCTCGCTTGCACTGTAGGAGCAGGGACACCAGCAAGGGTGCACTTTGACATATGCACGCCCTTTACGTTCCCCCCTATGGATGCGGTTTTCAGACTTGAGCCCGACTCCCTCACAGGCTTCCGATATCATCTAAGGTTCCCCTTCAGGGGGCCCTTCAGGGGGCCCTTCAGGGGGCCCTTCAGGGGGGCCTTCAGGGTGGCCTTCAAGCGCGTTGGCGGAGGTACCTCCGCAGCCATCGCTCTCTCTTTCCATTCCTCTACAAGAGCCTCTGCCTCAGCCTGCCTCTGCTGCGCCTCTGCCGCCTCCCCCTCGAGCATTGCGACGCGCTCCTGCTCCGCCTTCCCGATGTTCATGGTTCCGCCGATACCCCAAGGCTGTTCCCGTCCATGCCCCGCCCCGTCCTCCGAACCTTGCTCATCCCTCGAGCCGCACCGACCCTCCAAGGGCACCCTCGATACTCCTTGATCAGGGTGGAGGAGGTAGCGATGGGCCCCTCGGACTCGGGTCCTCCAAGGGAAAGGGATGCGCCACCCCCAGGTCAGCAGGGCGCAGCGGCTGCAATTACTGACGGAACAAATGCGGCAGAACAGAGAGCAGAACCTTTAGAGCACTTTGTGGCGGTGGCGGGAATCCGGCGGAGCATCAGGTGTCGGGGACAGTGAGTGCGGGAGTGCCGTCAGATCATAGGCCCCAGCCAAGCAAACGCTGGAGGCCTTTATGTTCGGATGACGCGCGGAGGCCCCCCGTACCCCCGGCACCGGCGCTGCCAGGCCGCGCCCGCTCCCCCCCGTGAAGCTGGCATACGCCTGCCGCTCAGCCTCCTGGCGCTCGGCGCGGCTCTCCAGCTCCTCAATCCGAGCCGCTGCCTCCCGCGCTTCCTCGCATGCAGTGCCCTCACCTCCTCCAGCTGCACGCGCCCCCTCGCCCCGACGCAGGATCCTGTCGATCGCATTTGCGCTGACGTGCACCCGCTCTGCAAGCAGGAAGCAGCAGCACGCATCGAGACTTTGCCCCGCCAGGTCCCCGCCTGTTGTCTCGCCGGCACGCGCGGAGCGCCGCAGTGAATGCCGGCACCGCGCCGTCCTGGCATCGGGATACCTCAGGCCCACCGACTCTGTCCCGCCAACTCTGCCCCGCCCGCCGACTCCATACCACCCCTGACTCTGCCCCACCCGCCGACTCCGCACCGAGAACGTCCTCACCAAGAATGTTCAAGCCACTGCCTTCTGCTGCGGCCCCGGTGTTGCGCACCCTGCTACTTGCGTAGCATGCGGGCAGTGCGTGGAGAGCACGGCCATGGGCTCGCATGGGCACTTGTGGGCGCCCAGTCTGTGAGGGAACACCGGAGAAGGGACCCACCTGGCGCTCCAGCTCCTTTGCCCGGCCGAGCGTGCCGGCGCCACTCGGCTTGGAGGCCGTCACTGCCGCCTTCAACTTGGCCTCCAGGGCGTGCCTCACCTGCACCCTCCCACGCGCACGATCCGACTCTTCGTGAGCTGATTGCTGCTTCCTTGGCATCCCTTCCAACCCTTCACTGCCCACCAAGGCCTTGGGAGCGCGCTATCCAGGGTGGGGGGGGGGCAAGCACGTGCCATCCAGTGCGGGGAAATTGCAAAGAACCCCCCATAAATCCTGACGCAAGCCCACCGAACCCTCTGACCTGTCAGGGCTGTACGCGTAAGCCGTCATCCCACACGCTTGACCCTGAGGGAGGCGCGCCTTGTCATGCTCTTGCCGCAGGCCCCGCACGATGTCCTCCATTTCGTCGCCCTTCATCTCCAACGCACGCTCCAACCGTCCGATCTGGAGGCGCTCCTCACAGCACACCCAGGGGCTCTCCAACTCCGCCATACTCCTATACTTGCACTCCCTACATGTCTCGCTGTGACTAAAGCAGGGGAAGGGGGCAAGGAAGGAGGCAGGTGCAATCAAAGGGGAGGCGGAGGGGGCTCCTGCTCCGCCTTCCCGATGTTCATGGTTCCGCCGATACCCCAAGGCTGTTCCCGTCCATGCCCCGCCCCGTCCTCCGAACCTTGCTCATCCCTCGAGCCGCACCGACCCTCCAAGGGCACCCTCGATACTCCTTGATCAGGGTGGAGGAGGTAGCGATGGGCCCCTCGGACTCGGGTCCTCCAAGGGAAAGGGATGCGCCACCCCCAGGTCAGCAGGGCGCAGCGGCTGCAATTACTGACGGAACAAATGCGGCAGAACAGAGAGCAGAACCTTTAGAGCACTTTGTGGCGGTGGCGGGAATCCGGCGGAGCATCAGGTGTCGGGGACAGTGAGTGCGGGAGTGCCGTCAGATCATAGGCCCCAGCCAAGCAAACTTGCATGGAGGCCTTTATGTTCGGATGACGCGCGGAGGTGGATGTCTCGGGCGTACCCCCTTGTCGCTGCCGGCGCGCGCCTTAGGCCGCGCCCCGCTCCCCCCCGTGAAGCCCTTGGCATACGCCTGCTTCAGCTCAGCCTCCTGGCGCTCGGCGCGGCTCTCCAGCTCCTCAATCCGAGCCGCTGCCTCCCGCTGCTTCCTCGCATGCAGTGCCCTCACCTCCTCCAGCTGCACGCGCCCCCTCGCCCCAACGCAGGATCCTGTCGATCGCATTTGCGCTGACGTGCACCCGCTCTGCAAGCAGGAAGCAGCAGCACGCATCGAGACTTTGCCCCGCCAGGTCCCCGCCGGTTGTCTCGCCGGCACGCGCGGAGCGCCGCAGTGAATGCCGGCACCGCGCCGTCCTGGCATCGGGATACCTCAGGCCCACCGACTCTGTCCCGCCAACTCTGCCCCGCCCGCCGACTCCATACCACCCCTGACTCTGCCCCACCCGCCGACTCTGCACCGAGAACGTCCTCACCGAGAATGTTCAAGCCACTGCCTTCTGCTGCGGCCCCGGTGTTGCGCACCCTGCTACTTGCGTAGCATGCGGGCAGTGCGTGGAGAGCACGGCCATGGGCTCGCATGGGCACTTGTGGGCGCCCAGTCTGTGAGCGAACACCGGAGAAGGGACCCACCTGGCGCTCCAGCTCCTTTGCCCGGCCGAGCGTGCCGGCGCCACTCGGCTTGGAGGCCGTCACTGCCGCCTTCAACTTGGCCTCCAGGGCGTGCCTCACCTGCACCCTCCCACGCGCACGATCCGACTCTTCGTGAGCTGATTGCTGCTTCCTTGGCATCCCTTCCAACCCTTCACTGCCCACCAAGGCCTTCGGAGCGAGCTATCCAGGGTGGGGGGGGCAAGCACGTGCCATCCAGTGCGGGGAAATTGCAAAGAACCCCCCTTAAATCCGGACGCAAGCACACCGAACCCTCTGACCTGTCAGGGCTGTACGCGTAAGCCGTCATCCCACACGCTTGACCCTGAGGGAGGCGCGCCTTGTCATGCTCTTGCCGCAGGCCCCGCACGATGTCCTCCATTTCGTCGCCCTTCATCTCCAACGCACGCTCCAACCGTCCGATCTGGAGACGCTCCGCACAGCACACCCAGGGGCTCTCCACCTCCGCCATACTCCTATACTTGCACTCCCTACATGTCTCGCTGTGACTAAAGCAGGGGAAGGGGGCAAGGAAGGAGGCAGGTGCAATCAAAGGGGAGGCGGAGGGGGCAAGGGGGA
>LGRX02002263.1:0-29176 GCA_001247695.2 Cymbomonas tetramitiformis
CATAGCACAGTTCCAGATGCTGTGATTATATGTGGGCTTCCAAAAGTCGAGATTGTTCAAAGCGAACGCGTGCCGCTGCAGCCTATCTTCAAACTTAGAGATTTCGCATTTTGAAGATAGGCTGCAGCGGCACGCGTTCGCTTTGAACAATCTCGACTTTTGGAAGCCCACATATCATCACAGCATCTGGAACTGTGCTATGCTCGCCACTCCCTTATGGGACCTAAGAACTAAGCGCCTCTCACTCTCTTCGGTCCCATATTATATAGATTTCGCACTTGTCGGGCACATCCGTGTAGACGGTCAGCGATTGTAATTCTTCACGTCTAGTCGAAGGTGGTGTCAGTAAGACCTCGATTGTGCTTCGTAATGCTAGCAACACTTCTATAGGTGACCTCTGTGCCGCATCTGAAAAGAAGAAAGTGGCCGTGGGCTGTCATCAGGTGGGTGGCTCTCAGAATGGTAGGAGGTGGCATGGGTGGCACGATGGTGAGCGAAAGCAAGAAATGAAGGCTGTGTAAGAGGTATTGAGCTTTATGTATACCTTAGTCGGAGTCGGAGGACAGCAACTCTGGGATTTCGGTATCATCGGTATCCTGCCAGAACTCGCAACTCGCGCGGTCGACACATATGTATCGATGTGGGTAAGTCACTCGCATAACAAGTGAATCTGACCTTCCGCAATCAGCGCAACAGGGCCGGTCGTATTCACGATCATAGACGAATTCGTTACCATCAGCGTCATAGTCAAGGAGGTTGCGAAACCAACCGTTGCACCAGGCCCAATGGTGATCATATAACCATCGTCGGCGGAGTTCGTTTATACTGCGATACAAATTCATACCGGAAATCCAACTAGTCCGATTAAAGTAGGACGCCTCATTGACTCTTAAGCCGCCGACGCGTCGTCGTTCACAATTCGTCTCCGAGGATGAAAAAAAAAAACCGCGCAAGTGTCACAGGAAACACAATAATTTCTGAGGTAAATGTGCCAGGGATATCGGGGCATGTGATGCGTACTCGTGTTTCAAGGGCCCACAGAAATCGTTCTTCTACCCATGCGTGCAAAAAGCATTCCTCGCGGGAACGGCGTCTTTCCCGGATGGCGGGAAGCACAAAACGGAAAAGGACAATGTAGTAGTCTGGCGTCTGGGTGTGTCGCTCACTGGTAGGAGGTGGGGTCCATCGTGAGCGAAAGCGAGAAATGAATGCTGATGAAGAGATAGGCAGGCTTTATAATGCGTGACATTTTACATACGAACGTAAGACATGTTACATTAAAAGTACAAATCTCACCCTACTATTGTCAAAAGGTCATCTCACAATGACACAACCTCGTTGCATATCGAAGACTATGTGTTATTCTTATTGTTATTATTCTACGTGCGCCTATTCAAAGTAGCCAATGCACCGCAATGTGTGTGCGAGGAGCTTGGTTGGTGTCATCATCTGCGGGCACACAGAATGCACAGGCGGATTAGAATTTGTGGCTAGGATGATAGCAAGGCAATCCTGCCCAAGAAAGACATATACCTGGTCATCAATCGAGATTGTCGGGGTGAAAATTCGGGTGACTCTGCAGTTTTAACAGATGGCGGCCAAGGCGTGTCAGACGAAAACGGGGACGGATTGGTTCTAACTCCAAGGCTCGACGCCACACGGGGTCGTGCCTCTCATCAAAATGTTTATTCCATAAATGGTTCCTCCGAGTCTTGTCCTCCCAAAGGTCAAAATACTTCCTCATACACTCTGGGCATTCGCCGTTTCTCATTCTAGCAACTGAATCCCTTTCACGCGTTAGCTCTCCGCGCATCGTGCTATTTGCGATACTGAATCCGCGGAAGAAAGTCTCTTCTTTATCTTGACGCTCTTTGCTTATTTTCTTGGCAAGCTATTTTCTTGGTGCTTGTCCGCGGATTACTCACGCGTTAGCTCTCCGCGCATTGTACTATTTGCGATACCGAATCCGCGGAAGAAAGTCGTTTGTCTATTTTGACGCTCGTTGCTGCTTTCTTTGGCAAGCTGCTTTCTTTGTGCTTGTCCGCAGATTACTCACGCAATACCTTTCCGCGCATGGGGTACTGAATCCGCGGAAGCCTTTCCTGACGCTATTTCAGCTCGGCCGTTCCAAGAAAAAAAAAGCTTATGCCTATCACCTCTGCCTATTCTTCGGGCGACTCATCCGCGGATGAGTCGCCCTTCACTCGCTCTATTCTTCGGGCGACTCATCCGCGGATGAGTCGCCCCCGGACGGTATACTAGTGACCAGAAACAACAAAATCCAGCCCAACGATACTGCACGGAAAATTAAGCTGCCATAACGCGCGCGCCCAAATTTGTCCAATCAACCGCGCGTCCGTAACTGAGCCATACCGCCCATACCGAAAACCTCTCTAACGCGGGCCCCTCACCCCATCTCAAGCGTCGGTGTTTAGCCAATCATGGCCAAAGTCGCAGTGTAAAATTAAGAGTGCGTGGGACCAAAACTGCTGAATATATCAGCTGGACTGTATATTCGTGATGGGAATCACAAATCCAGTCGACTCGAGGGAAAAGATGCCGAGACCGGGTTCGAGCCCGAGACCTCACTGTCACTAGTCGTGCGCTCTATCCACTGAGCTATATCGGCTTATTGATGACGATGAGAGATGGTGGTGGCGTAGTATGGTGTGAGCGACGGATATGTGATCCCCAGACTGTGACACGTAGGCGGCGAAGAGTGAAACACGAAGGATACAACTTTTCCCCCAATCTGCCGTTGCGGTGCGCTCTCTGTTGGGGCATCGCGCGGCTATGGGCGGCGCGACTGTTGGGGGCGTGCGGCCTGTGCGGCACGATTGTATCCTTCATGACACAACCTCACTCTGAAGTGTCTACGTGGCACAACCACAACCAGTTGCCGGCGTCACACCTGCGCAGTGGAAGCGTGGTGGGCCCATAACCTGATGGGAATCACAAATCCAGTCGACTCGAGGGAAAAGATGCCGAGACCGGGTTCGAGCCCGAGACCTCACCGTCACTAGTCGTGCGCTCTATCCACTGAGCTATATCGGCTTATTGATGACGATGAGAGATGGTGGTGGCGTAGTATGGTGTGAGCGACGGATATGTGATCCCCAGACTGTGACACGTAGGCGGCGAAGAGTGAAACACGAAGGATACAACTTTTCCCCCAATCTGCCGTTGCGGTGCGCTGTCTGTTGGGGCATCGCGCGGCTATGGGCGGCGCGACTGTTGGGGGCGTGCGGCCTGTGCGGCACGATTGTATCCTTCATGAATTCGGTGAGACAGATAATCAGAATAGATAACCGGTGAGAATACTCAGTCTTCCCGGTATATGTTCGGGGTCTAGGGTTCCGGGACCGGTGACAGTCATACACCCTAACTATAGGACGGAATGACAGTCGGGGCGTCACTTCCAGCACTCCGGTAACCGTTAACAGATAACTGTTTCCCCCCTTTTTTATAGTTCTATGACCAGTGCCAGGTTTTTGTCATGTTGCTGAGCCCTGACATACGGCGTATCAAGAGTCAGAGTGTTCATTCAGTGTAATGAAAAGCGCGATGGATTCCTCTTTGATTCCTCAGATGCGAATTATATTTTTCATTGCTTACAAATTCCGAACAGCCGTTCGATTAAATCAGAAGGACATCTAAGCCGTTATCGAAATCGCACCGGTATCTTTCTGGAATCTGCCCGCTTCCCTTCGCGCTTCTTAAGCACTTTACACTGCGTGAAAACCTAGTGCGGCAGGCGAGGGTAGATTAATGAAGAGATTGGCAAGTCTTCGCGATATATTAGAAGGGCGAATAATGTTTAATATAAGGTATTATGAACGCTAGGAAGCATCCCCGCACAGATTCGGTGGCTGGAAGTAGATCCCGGAGCGGTTCCCGCTTCGTGCGGCGGAAGCGGGAACCGGCATCCGCAAAACGGCATTCCCTTCGGTATCCTGCCGAAGGCAACGCTAAGAAACTACTAATAACAACTACTGAAACATATTTTCAACGTTGTATGCGTGCATATGTGGTTCATTTGGCCATTTGGTTCACGCGCTTCGAGCCCCGCGGCACATCCGGGATGGCGCGTTAAGTTACTAAATACGCAAACCAACGCAGGACGAAGTACGTCCATAATGGTTGTTGACGAACGAACGTTGCTTGGGGTTTTGCGAGAAACCGATGAGAACTCGGTTTCTCATGGGACACCTCGAATTCTTGCGTGCATTCGTACATCTCTAGTAGAGATGATGTAAATAACGGCAGCATGCCAAATCTTTGCGAGAACGAATTGGATTCACGCAAATCCCCAAGATACGATTGTGAGGACCTAAACCCTCGACTACCTCGAACCTTCATAATGCCCTTTCGACAAAAATTGGTATGCTTTACGAACTGCACCTGTGATGGGGAAACAGAAACTGTACCGCTAGACGCTAGACCATCAGCCCGAAAAAGGTGAGCCAAGCCGGGAATCCATCCACGGACCTCTCGCATGTTGGGCGAGCGCTCTGCTGTTTGCGCTACTCAGGCTATTTATGGCGATCTTGGTGCGGTACCGAGTACTGAATCCCCACGGTGCCAGCACGTAGGCGGCGAAGAGTGAAACACGAAGGATGCAACTTTCCCCCAA
The DNA here is from genome assembly GCA_001247695.2 of Cymbomonas tetramitiformis. NCBI lineage: Eukaryota > Viridiplantae > Chlorophyta > Pyramimonadophyceae > Pyramimonadales > Pyramimonadaceae > Cymbomonas > Cymbomonas tetramitiformis. The sequence continues at coordinate 4,634 of LGRX02002263.1, forward strand.
TCTGCCGTTGCGGGTGCGCTCTCTGTCGTGACGATGACAGTTGACGCAGTCGATCATCTCGACTTGCATTCGCTGCAGCTGCTGACCAAACAAGTCTCTGTCGTTCTTTTGTCCCCAGCTCTGCAATGCATACGCCCGAGAATATGAGTTCCCTGCACGTGCGAGTGGCCGGTCGCTCGCGAGCTCGTCCCTGGGTTTCACACGCCGCCGAGGAGCGACATTTCTGGCGCGTGTCGTATCGAGTACGGCTATGGAGAAGGTCAAGGAACATACGCCCTGCAACAAAAGTACTGCCCCGCGTACACTTGCGGGGAACGTATTCGCAGCGTGCGCACGTCGAAACTTAGTGGAAACGCGGAAGAACGCAGGGCAAACACCTCCGGAGGTAGTACAAGCGTGTCCTGCGCGAGATCTTCCGTGCGGTCTTTGATCTCCTCTCCCTGCCACGCTTTTCGGTGCGACTCGATGTCGACATCCAAAAGGACGCCTGATAGCCCAGCTGCAAGCGGCGTGCCAAGTGCTATGTGTGCCAAGTGCCTTGTGTGGCTTGTTTAACCACGCGTTTTCGCATAGATCGACACGAGTACAGAGTGAACGCGTTCATACTTTGCAGGTCGCTTGAGTCAAATTGTGTTGTTTGTGGGTTGTGAACACGCGTGCAGATTTTCTTAAGAAACAAGACGCCATCCCTGTGGGTTGCTTCTCCCTCTACACGAACACGGAGGGCCAACAGAAGAAGCACAAAGTGTCCAACGCCGCCGGTCTAACACGCCGCCGGTCTAATCATGGGTTACACCGACGCCAAGGTTGTTGGTGTTCAGCGCATGCGTTTCGACGGCGAGATGACATAGAAAGCCAGAAAGATAATGAAGGAGAACCCCGCCATCTTGTTGGGTTTCGACAAGCTCTGTCACCTAATGTATAAGTGTGTTGGGAATCCGTCCTACGCTTTGAACCCTCGAAACATCACATGCCCCTTCCGATCTTGTGACCGAAGGTATGTCACAAGCACGCACAACCAAGTATCGTGAATCGACACAGTAGGTGACGGGATGTCTTTCTAGGCCGGCGTAAACCCCGTGCACCTACGGCTAAAATCCCGGTTCCAACCTTTTTCGTTCGTCGCGGTAAAAACCGGTTACGGATTTTAGGTTACCACCATACTTAAGGTATCTATATACTTAAGGAGCTATCACCATACTTAAGGAGCTATCACCATACCTAAGGAGCTACTATCACCATGCCTAAGGAGCTATCACCATGCTTAAGGAGCTATTGTCCAAGGAAAATATACTATGCAAGAGGAGTATCATGTTACGGGCTCACTGCTATTAGATGGGGCATCCCACAGTCAAGACTTCACCATGTTAAAACTTGGCAAGAGGAATGCCACGGCTATAAGGGCTATTAGAGGGGGTTGGAGGGGGCATCCCACGGCCAAATTTTCGCCGGGTTAAAACCCGGGTTAAAACCTTTTTCGATCGATGCGGTTAAAACCGGTTAGAGGTTTACGCCGGCCGAGATGTTTTTTGATACACGCCGAGTTGTTAGCTTATTATCTTATTATATTAAGATTTATTTGACGAGGCAGGTGTTCACTTACGTGGCGCGATAGCTCAATGCTCGCTCGTGCCTCGATCGGGTTCCAGGCTGCAGGTCGCGGGACCCACGGGTGTGCATTGGCACGTGAGCATGCGAGTACGCGAGACAGTATGTTGCCCCGGAACTTATTTTGCTCCGTGACTGTGCATGCCCGGGGACATAAGGAGGTGCTGCAGGTTGCGCACTGGATAAGGCAGGTAGGTGTGTGTCAGTGCTGTTGCTGGGCAAGTTTTATATACTTTAACATGTGAACTGCAATAACATTACCATCTACCACCATATTAAAGAATTAAACTGAAGAAAAAAATCCGTGTGCAAATGCACCATTGTGTTCACAGCCTTCGGCATAATTTGCTGGGAATATGATTTTATTTTCCAATGGAACCACCCATATATTCACATCAAGAGAACTTCATCGGTTTCAAAGCAAATGCGTTTTACATACGTTTCCAAGGAGTAAACAGAATTCAAGCGAACAGTTTCGCTATATGCCGATACACAGAAGTCTTCATCACAAGATTACGTTGATGCCGGTTGTGAAACTATGGGCAAGATGGTCGATGAAGGCAAAGGTCTCACAAATTCCGAAATTTTGAATCGTAGTCACCCCATCTCAGTGGCCTTGGAGGCCTTTCCACTTGTCTCGGCGGTGTACCCCCCTTCAGACTCACGCTATCCCGTCTATTGTAATTCACCTGCAGATGACAGAGAAGGATGTTAGCACACAGGAATGAGCAGGGGTTCCATGACCAACAACAATGTATGCTTGCGGCCTTCCTCAACCCCCTCATACACTTGAACCTATCACCCATGGATATAAGTTTTGAGTGAAAGGCAAGGCGCCCCGGTACAGTCTTCTGTACATTGTCATGACTTGGTGTGTTCACATGTGCCTTGAGGAGTCTGATTCTCGCCTATTCGAGGCGTATGCAGCACGGCATACTAATGCATCCAGGCGAGTGTGCAATTGCACAACCGTTACCTGAGGAATGCTGCTCAGAGGCTGATGACGAGAAGGTGCAAGAGATTGATTGCTCATTCCTAAAGGAGCAGTTTTCCGGCTTGGAAGCGACAGGTCGACGGAGCACTTGTTGAGCACTCTGCTGTTCACCGCTCTCTCGTGCAGCGCGCACAATGGCTTGTCCTCGCCCTGCGGCTTCCCGGCAGAGCCTCTTAGGGCACACACCGCCGCATGGATCCACACCATAGCCACACATAGCCACACATCAACACATAGCCACACCATAGCCACACCATAACCACACATATCCACACCATAGCCACACCATAGCCACACCATAGCCACACCATAGCCACACCATAGCCACACCATAGCCACACATGGCCACACCATAACAACACATAGCCATACATAGCCACACCATAGCAACACATAGCACCACTGTTGCGTCTGCGAAAGACTTTGGAAGCGACAGTTGCGACTGCTGATGGAATGAAATCGGGTTCTTGAAAGCTGAGTTGCCTCCAGATGAGATGCAAACGTCACACACCAGCCTTGGGGCACCACGGTAGGCATCAGCCTCACTGATGGTCTTGGCTTCGATTTTTGGTTGCCACGGTTTCATCATCTCCAAAGGCTGCGATGCAGCCCCGAAAATCAGTATGATAGAGGGCAGCTTAACGCGCGCACTCAGTGAAGAGCGCTTGGTTAAGAACTAGTTGCTTACTACTTGCGTCGTTCCGAACAAGGTTTTGAAAACAAACCAAAACACGGCCACTGGAACGTGGATACCAAAGAGAAGTCTCAATAAAGCCTCGGTGCCACGGAAGCGTAGGAAGAAAGGCTCACGGTCTGAGAGTGGGCGATTTGGTTGTACAGGCCGTGATTCACTGCTTTGTTGTGCGCAGCCGCTTCGTAGGTAGAGCCCGACTGGCGCACGCCTCGGGAGACCATCTACATGAATACGCGGGTACACGACGAGCGTGAGTGAATAAAACTTTGAGCAAGGTGACAAAAAACTCGACTCAATGGCAACATAATTCAAAGACGACCTGATTATCCATTTGCCCTGGGCGAAAGTTTGTGCCTCCTCTGAAGTACTTGTCGCCTGCCTCCAAAGCAGGCAACCTCAGCCGAACCAGCAAGAAGCTTGCGAGCTTAACACGCCCGTGGGCAATGAGCAAGACTTACAGGAATGAGTTATATCTTGAGATGAAACAAGGGAGACACCGGAGTTTTGGGGTGACAGCACGCACTCTGCACTCTGTCATAAGGCATCTCATGTAAGCCGTTGTACATTCCTTTACTGAAATGGTTATTCCGCCGGTTTTGGGACGCCTGCGCCACAACAAAGGAGGTTGCTCATCGTTTATTCGCGTAGACGAGGTTGCCAAGTGCACACTCCTGACTTGACGCTTAAACTGACAGCATAGCCTGGGCTCAGGAGGCTGCAGTGTGATCCAGAATCTATACTGTGTACAAAAGCGCTCTGAGCATGTTCCTCATTGCCAGGTCACTCAACAGATTGTGCAAATGCCTTGCAGGGAGCTGAGTCAGAAGTGTAATACCATGCTTTGTCCTTCACGAAAGTTGTTGGTTTCAGCCTCGTAATCATATGGCTTCTTTTCGGGTCGAAACTGGCGGATCGTGCTCATCGGAGTCTGAGGATCGCAGTGATAATCCGTGTATTCAAAGCTGCGCACAGCCTGCGTTTGCATTGCGGGATAGCAAAAACTTAGAGGGGTAAACCTAACGTTGGACAGCCCTGAATGGTTTCGCCGCTGAGCAAAAAAGAGCCGAGCCAGAACACCCACGGCTCACAGGTGTGCCCTGTCAGCGTTCGCAGACGGCTTTTAGCACGGCAGGCTGATTGTATTTTTTAACGTATACCATGAACGTATTTTGCAGAAAGCGTCTCAGGGGCGCTCCAAGTGCATAACGAAGAGAGATGAACCACGTGAATGCCCGGAGGCTTGTCTGAATTCAGCTTTCTTGCTTAAGTTCAGTGCAGCCCTCTTTCTCGCGCGCGCACACGCATATGCAGTACCCTAAAATGCTCTAGTGAAAGTCAGAAACTTCGCAGTAAAGCGCTACGACAAGATTACAGTATTCAGTACTATTCATGACGGGTTACAAATTCGCCTAGAGATGAGCGGCTAACATCGCTCTAGAAAGGGTAAAACTCTTAAGCCCTCGAAGGAAAGGGGGGCCGGGCAAATGAAAAGAAGAAAGTTTTTTGCGCCTCATACAAGATCAGAGTACTATGTAGACAATAGTAGTGACCCTAAGAAAAAATACCACAGCTTAAAACGACAACGTTGTGCAATATAATTGGGTTTGCAGGGCAAGGACAGATGAAAAGCCGGAACGCGAATTCCGAACACAACAGTCTATGTATATAAGTGTAAAGAGGAGAGTTGTGCATGAAGAGCATGATTACCGCAAACGGTAGCACCCCTGGGTCTTTGCGTGGCGGCAGCTCTGTAGAAAGCAAACATAAACACACGCAATAAGTGTACAGAACAATTCTCTCAAAGCATTTTAATTTTGGTTGCAAGCAAAAATGAAACCCTGCGTATCTGGGACTGCCTGCGAAAGTACAAATCTGAACAGCACACCTCCAAGCGCAACGTGTTCAAGAACATCGCCGCCAGTAACGTCCTGCCACGCCAAAATGCCAACAAGAAGTCAGCTAAGGGTGGAAACGCTAAACGCAAAGCGACAGTAGCCACCTACCGCCTTCCAGCGCACTTGTGCGCGTACACCCTGCGGCGGTGGCAACATAGCAGCGGGTCCCGTAATTCGACTCATAGTCGCCAAGTTGCGTTATGTTAGCAAAAGAGTCGGGTGGGATATCTATCCTCTAACCTTTAGGGTTTCACAACCTTCAAGGGCGAGACAATATTCTAGCAGTGGATTTAGCACTATTTCTATTATCTATTTACTGTGCTTGCTTGTAGCTACCAACCATATGCACGCAACATTTTCGAAATTTACATACAGAAATGTTACAAACCCTAAATGATCCCATGTCTATTTTAGTCCATTCTGCATAAGCTCATGGGATATAATTATATTAGGCGGATCAATCTCAAAAAGAGATCTCCACTAGGCCATCTGACCGTAGGATCATGTGCGCGACAGTGCTTCGCTTTTTGCTTCCCAACATGCTATGCCATAACGCGAGGGTGGCGTCGCGATAAATGAACGCGACTTCAGTGGCACTGTCATCGTTACAGTAGCGTCTGGCGATCGTGAGATCGGAAGTTCGTCTGTGTCGCCCGATGGGATTCGCGCTTTGCTGCTGCTGCTGCTGCTGCTGATTAAGTTTCAAGTACTAGGCGCTGTCGATCACAAATATGCGATCTCCACTAGGCGTCGATCTTTTTGGACAGCACGATTAATTACCATGCGATGTTAACATGGATATCGCCATTACATCATATGACCGCAGGATCATGTGCGCGACAGTGCTTTGCTTTTTGCTTCCCAGCATGCCATGCCATAATAACGCTACTCCGGAACCGGAGTCTCTGAGCCGCGGCGATCGAGGATCGATGATTCGAGCATCGAGGTTTGTTACATTTTAGAAGCTTATTAGAGCCTTCGGACTCCATGACAGTTACAAACCCTAAGTCATAACATCTAAATATACAAGTCTAATGCGGAATTATTTAACACAATTGGTTTAATAGAAGGACCGTCCGACTAAAATATTGTATTAACTATTTCTGGCCGACTAAAACCCCTGAAAAATGGCCCAAAAATGGGCCAAAAATGGGCCAGAAAATGTCCCCAAAATTGCCTAAATATGGCCTAAAAATGCCCCCAAAATGCTAAAATTTCGCCAAATCTCGCGCCTGCGGCGCTTAAGGTGCTTGAAATCTCAGGCTTCTTCCCGTAAAATCTCACCTCGTATGGATGAAACGTTGGATTTCACTTACTTTTCTGTTGTGTCACCAAATCGCATCCAACGCGTCGTCCATACGTAGCAGGCCTTACAAGCCTGTGACCGTGGGATCAATACCGACTAAACCTACTAAGCGATCGGGCGACTAAAAATCTGATTAAATACCCTTCCGACTAATATAAAAATAATAGAGGGCCCGACTAATAATTCCGCATTAGACTTGTAGCCGATCCGAAGGCTCTGGACGAGTATGCTCTGGCCCCCAGAGTAGAAAAAGCAGAATCGAGAATGACTATTAGAATGACCTGACGATGACAATGACGAATGAGCATTCAAGAATCTTCCCGTTGAGGCTTTCCGGTCTGATCTGATAACGAATGACGCAGCGCAGCATCGCATCGCATCGATCGGAAAATAATTATTTTCAACGGTCACTGTATCAGTCCGACCATTCCGATTCGCTTATGAATTTCGAACGCATGTGTCCGACGATCTGACATGAGATCTGAGCGTGTTTGGTTACAAGAGCGTCAGGAGCTTGCAGCAGGCATACAAGTTGTGTGCGCCCAAGACGCATCATATCGCTCTCTCTCTCTACTGCTTAACGGATTTGACTTGATTGCTGCTGTAGCTGTAGCTTCGAATTCGAAGGTAAAGGCTGCAACCATAAGCTCAAAAAGTAAGAGTCCAATCAATACTATTAGGGGAAGACAAGACAGTTCAGTGATTCGAGTTCGTGCTCCAAAATAATTTTGAGAAATCGCAGTGGAAGGAAAACAACATGGGCAAGCAAACTCCTTTCAAGAACATTGAGAACAAGCTACTTACACGGACGTCGAAAACCGTGCTTGGGGTGAACTCTCCTACAAAGCAAAGTCGCTATGCAGCTAAAAGGCAGAGCACCGGCCGGCGGTCCATGGAAGTGTGTAGGGACCGAGAACCTTCAAGTAAAGGTTCTTCCGTTCAAGTCCTGTTATTGTGGCACTTAACTGTGCAATCCCCTGTCAACTGCTCCGAGTCCATACACGTGTTCCTTCTAAAATGTCGATAAGATAGGCATATATAAAACCCCCTTGAATGATTAGACGTGTAGCAGAACTGCGATCTGAGACGTGGACCAAATTATCTCATTCGAACTACGCTAGCAGCGTTTTCAGTCTAACCTTTCACTGTTTCCACTCCAGCTGCCGCAATTTTTTCATCTGCAGCGCCTGCGTGTGTTCGTGAAACACATGTCATTTTGCAAACAGTGTGAGAAAAGCTATAACGAATAACCTGGTCTCAAACGACTTTTCTAGGCGGTCAACGTGAAAAAGTCTTTCTTCGCACTTTCTGCAGGCTCCAACCGAGAACACGTGTCCTATCGCCTCTTAGAAGACTTCAACCCGAACTTGTACGCCAAGTACAGAACAGGCTGTCTGAAGGTATTGGCCTTTTTTCTCGACCACGGCCTTCGGCCTTAAAGACGCCAAAGCTGTTTGGCACGATTTGCGTGTTTATGATCCTTTTTGTCTGCCTCAGGAACGTGGCGAGCTAGGTGTGGACGGCAGCCAGCAAATGAATACTCTATACAGATTCTGGTCCTACTTCCTCCGGGACCACTTTCGTCCGGACATGTATGCAGAATTTAAGTCTCTGGCTGAGGAAGACTCTCGGCGTGGATACATGTAAGCCCGAAGCGCATTTCTTTCGCACTCAAGGATTACCAAACCTTTTCTTTTTTACCTTACATCCTCCCCATCTTTTCCCCTTCGTATAGGTATGGGCTGCAGACGCTCTTCCGATTCTTCAGTTACGGCCTTGAAAAGCAGTTCCATGCGGATCGGTGGAGCGAGTTTCAGGCACTCGTGCTTGTGGATGTCTCTCTTGGTAGCTGGTAACTTCCCAAACAACGCCTGCGAGTTTTGCTAGACACAACTTTACCGTCGATGTTATTTTTACCTTGCGTGATTCTGAACCTGTTCAAGTAGTGCTCCCTGGCGTGCGTCTCCTCTGTGGACGCATCTTGTGCGTGCACGTTCCCTTACATACATCGTCACTCAGGTATGGGCTGGAAAAGCTGTGGGCCTTCTTGAAATATCGTCCAGAATCAGCAGCCAAGGTTCTTCCCCTTTAGATCTATCTATATATATTTTTCTTTGCTTTTGCGCACACCCTTTCACCCTTATCCACTGATGTACAAAGCTCTGCTTTTGTGCCATATTGTGTGCACCTAACAGTGTTGGCCGGAATTTCTCCAGGTGGTGGTCCAATCAGAGATTCAACAATTGCTTGACAAGCACACCACTTCCACCGCATTTGCGGTCAACGGTGGTGCGGCGATGGGTCTTCGTAAAACCCCCAAGAAGAACCCAAGAGAAGAGAGCGACTCCAAGGAGAACCAGTTGAAGGAGAGTTGGTGCATATCCTTTGACGACGGGATTTCAACGCAAAAATCTTGTACCACGTTGCGTGCAGAAGCACCAGTCTTTTTTCCCAGGCGGTGAATATTTTCGGGCTTGTACTCTCTGCGCATGCTTAGCAGTGAGGGCAGTATTAGGCTCATCAACATAAAGAAAGCTGACATAATATGCTCTTTGGAATATTATTGACTATTGTACATAATATCACTACCGGTGGGAGCATTACATCAAAATTATGGTGGCAAAGTATATCCTAGTTTATTGAGGAGTCCCTTTGATTCAGGATCGCCACTTTATTTGAATCAATGCAGTTAGCTGATTTATGTGCACCGTTGTCAGTCTATATATCCTTGTACTAGTTGTGATGACCCTGATTGCGATGGTCACTACATACATTGTCGCTACTGTATAGAGATGCCAACAGGATTGCATTGGTATCACTGAACTATTTGCCTCTGAGATCAATTTTCGACTGGCCACGGTAGGGAAGTAGCTACCTTTGGTTTGCCAGTGTAGTGCTGAACCAGTGCCCATATCTGCGCATCTACTCTTGAAGGACTGAACTAAATTAGGCAGTGAAGTAGTGCTTTGTTATTGTATTGTTCAGTAGTGCTACGGCCTATCCTCGAGAGCATTATTGATTATAATTGCCTTATGATAAGTCTCAACACACAAAGATTAGCCATAAGTATCAAATATTATCGATACGTACCAGTAATTGCGCACACTCGCCAATATTTGCAAACAATTACGCATAATTGCTATTTAATTGTTCAATAATTACGGACAATTATGCACACGACTTACTCGAGGATAGGCCTGTGCTACCTGAAATATACAGTTGGTAACATCTTAGCACATTTTATTGCGACTATTAACTTCACTTGGGAGACTCGATTCAGGGCCATTACTAATCATATCTAAGGTGCGGATGTAGTCATATGCTTTATCAAGATATCGCCGTTAAATCGTCCTCGGATAATCATGCTAATTCTATTATTTTATCGATGTCCATCGATAAGAGTTCGGGGGAAATCGTCCTCCGTAGAGACGTAATTGTGAATAAAATAAGCCGCGATTACCGTGCCTTGATTATTGATTTTAAAATTTAATAATTGTTTTCTCGAAAAACGCTGTGCGTTAAACCAAATTAATTGGTCAGGTCGCCCAATCAATGAAAGAAAAAACGTCAAGTTAGGGGTCGCCCCTTCAGCTATGAACGCGGACCCTAGTGTGAACCGTCCAGAGCCTAAGCGCGGCGTACAGTAAAGACTCCTACTTTTCTTTGAAAAGGTTCTGCGCCATGTAGGGCGGAAGGGTCCTGGGCGCCCTAAGAAACTAGCGTTTATCGACTCGAATCTTCCTTTGGTTGAATGTGATCTCGAGCTCGGCGAGCGGTTGGCCGCTCTACGTGACCACGAACAGGATCCTCGGACGTGGGTCAATGCCTTCTTGCACGAGGCGGACTTTGGCACTTGGATGGGGCCCGAGGACCAGGAAGACTCTCTCCCCTCGGAGAGTGCTGCAGTTGCAGACACATGCGCATGTTACGGACACCGTGCCAAAAGCGCCTGCACCGACACGCAGTCCGTGTGGTATGATATGGCACGGTAAGAGATAATTACCATAGCTCCTTGTGGAGTGATATTAATGGTGCCATATGACCTTCGTGCGCCCTACGGACCCTACATTTTAAAATCCAATTAAATAATTATTGGACTTGATATCTCGCGAAGAAAAAACAAACAATTGATTAATTGTTTGAGCGAAACACTGCGATAAACAACAATAAACAAACATTATATATATATATATATATGTTTCCATCCCCAAAACAAACTTTTCGGCCAAATTTATTGTTCGTGATTTCAACATTTAAAATCAATAAGCAAGACACGGTATCGCGACAATCGAAGGCGATGATACGCTTTCATATGAGCGTTTGTCCAGCGTAGGCAGCATCTATTACGTACCGGTAAGCTTGGATCGCGGAAACAGAATCGTTTGCCTGACAAAAGCCTTGATGACGATGAAACGGAAACCGCGATCAATCAACGACACGCCGGAAACAAGCCTGGAAGTCGACAGCATGTGACCTCCGACTTTAACCGAATGGCCAACAAATAACGATCATGAACAAATGGGTGGCCGGTGCTTTTACTGACAAACCGACTATCGACAATCGCAATTAGTTAAGTATATCGACCAATCATAAGCTCCGACAGACAAAGCAAACAAGAAAAAATGACGGTCGTATCGTTTGTCTGCAAACAAGTTTTGTCGATACTCCAAAAAGCAGTTCTTAACAAACCAACAATGCCAGCGGTGTACCTTGTTGACAGACAGTTGGGGCTGGTGATTTTGACACCTTCGACATTGCCGACTCCTTCCATTGGCCGCGTAGCGTAGCTTTGATTTCTGATATATCGTATCTATATTTACGGTCATATATGTTCTGCTCGAGCCGTTATATCTCAAGAGTTCTGATATCTTATCGAGTAAATATGCCCAGACTCTGATCCTGGATGAAGACGCTCGTTTTGTGGTGCGCTTTCCCGGACTAGCATGTGAACACTGAACTTGAAACCCCACAGCAAGTAACACGGCCGTGAGCATCTGAAATTTCTAGGACGTGAACGCAATAGATTGGTCGTTACAACACCCCGGTAACTCAGAGCTCCCCCTACTCCCTGAACCACGATCGTCCATTCATCGATTACTGCTAAGATCGACATATTGCGATCCCGTGCTCGGATGCAACGGGTCGCAAAATCTCGAAATTCGGGGTTTTTGATGCACTGTATAAATTTCCCGATCGCAAAATCGTACTTTTTCGCTCGGGGTATTTCCACACCTATCGGTATGCGTCTAAGGAAACATACTGGTGGGTTTGTGCTGTTCGGTTGTTGTTTACTAACAAGAACTGGCGCGAATATTACAATTGCGTGTGATTTGGCTCACTCAACCCTCCGAACAACAATCGAACATCCGCTATACCCTGCTCGCTCATGGGGTATATCAGATGACGAAAATCGATGCGCAAGAGTCTCAGCATTTCGAAACTATACCTACGTTATTAATGCGGTCAGCGAGGCGAAAGTTATCGTCGCGAATCCCTTTGCGAGTTCCCGCTTATTTTGCGTGAAAACACATATCCCGCAAGCGGGCAATTTGGGCCCACTTGCGTGGATTTCTGAGAATGTGAAGAATGCGTTAGCGGATCCTCATATTATTGTTGGTGCCTACTTGGTAGTAACAGTGCTGATATCTCCTCAGGCAGCAGCCCTCCCGAGAGTCTGGGTGTAGGCCCCTATCAGATCACGCTGAGTCCCTACGGTAGTACGGTAGTACCTGCTATAGCTGTACAATAGGTAATGCAGTAGGTGATCGATCGAGCCTGCCGAACTGTACGACTTCCGGGTTATTTAGGTTTAGGTTTAGTATATTATTTCAGATATTGATTATACTCCACTGCGAGCTAGAGTTCTGTGACTGTGATACATATGATATATCGGTAGGTCGTTGGCCCACTCCATCCACGCTTTTATCCCCACTGTTTGGGGATGTCTGGCGAAGCACGAGCCGTCTTGGTAGGTGGTGCGCTGGGGCGCGCACAATTCATGATACGGGCTGATAAGCGAGCCCACAATATATCATACAAAATACAAATATGCGCTGTGCTGTTGAACGGCAAACACAAGCGTCAGATAATAGCGGGTGATGAGTGCAGTCTCTGTGTGAAGATCTGCTGAAGCACAACGCTTCCTCATCTTATACCATACGTCTCCCATCATCATAGATGGTACCGCCATTGGGTTGTGAACCCGAGACGTTGGTTGAACGACCAGTATCGTCAGAACGAATATATATGTTCGCTTCCATAATACTGCGTATGCGTGTTCCGCACATACTTAAAGCAAAGATGGTTCTTGTTTGTTTCTTCAAGATGTATCTTGCTTTTGCCATCTTCGAGTTCGACGTACGAACTCTCGATGACAGGTGTCATTCAAGTCTTTCCTTGAATAATGACAGATGATGTGACATTATCATCTGGCGACATGTACAGTCATAGTCGACCGTACTGACGACTGTCATTATAATATATGACATGACTCGACATGACATGACATGGTATGACATGTCTGACAGGTATGACACGTATGACATGTATGACACATATGTCATCGGTCATGACCCTGACAGATCTCCCCTCTTAAAAGAGTTGTGACCTCACAACGGGCATACCTTTGTATATGTCTATGATGTCTTTGTTGTTGTCGCTTCTTGCTGGTACCAGTCTTCTTACACCGATTTGAGGCGTCCCTCATGGTGTTTTTAGGTTATTGGGGGGAACTGAGTCCACTTTAGTCCCTCACCTTACAGTTCTTAGGATGTAGCCCCCTTTGAAGTTCGTATCGTATTTCAGAGTGACGTTTCAAGGTTCAATGAATTGCGTTTCGTGATACAGATTGACGCTGGATTACTGATTGATCCACACGTATCGTGCGTCAGAGTGACGATTCAAAGCATCCGAAGTGTACGTTACGGATTATTTGCGCTAGCCGTCGTCGCTTTGCGAACGATGATCCCACGATTTAACGATTTATAATCGAACGATTCTCGGCCTGATATAGTGCACCCAACCCTTCCTCCCCTCCTTAAGCTACTTTGGAGGATCATAGGCGGCAACGGGGAGCCCGTGTTTGTTTCCGGAGTTATTTCACCGGGGGCTTGTTTTATTGCAAAGAGAGTGGCCCTGCTTAACGGGATCGGACTTATAATCCTTACCCGGTCTGCTCACTCTGATATGGTCCAGTACGCACGCTTTGACGAACATCTATCGCGATGAGTGAGAATGGATTCGCCACGTACTAATGTGAAATTTATTTAGTTATGTTTGTCAAGCACAACTTAGGATCACAACTCCGTCTACCTCAGTCGATATCTCCGGTAGCTTCGGATGACTGGCCAAGAATCCGATGACAAACCACGGTTTTGGCAAAGGTAGCATTTAGCAGTTTTTATTTATCCACAGATATGATATCTCGCATGTGTGCGTATCTGTGCAAGGGTATGATTTTGAACAAGGCTCACTACACCTTTAGCAAGGAAGGATCAATTTCCCGCTTCTATGCAACATAATGATAAAACATTAAGAGCAAGGTTATATAGATGATCGACATGTATTAGTATATATTACAAGAAGTAAGGGCATGAGGCTTAATATAATGTTTAGCCTTCATAGGCAGCTATAATGTCTGCTGCATTGGTCAGCTCTGTGGCTTTGACCCAGGTGTCATGTTCAGGGCCGTAGCCTGCATATCGCACTAAATAGTACTTGACACCTCTAGTGAACTTATCCGAGAGTATATGTGATATCTCAAACAGTGGTTGCCCTTCTTCGGTGATCATCTGTGGCAGAGGCAAAGGTGCTTGGATCGAGTCATTGTACAGCTCTAATCTGGATACAGGCTGTACCGGATGAATACGGATATCGAGGTTTCCGAAATCTAACTCGTATGCACGCCCATGGCTAAGCACTTTGGAAATGGTGAACGGCCCAATATATGGCTGCTTAAAGTGTCTGCCTGCCTCTGTCAAACCAGTCCATTGAATAAACTCGGTCCGTAAAAGAACTTTCTGCCCAACTGCAAACTGCCGAGGCATGTGAGTCTTATTGAATCTGGCTTGGCTAATTTCTGCTGCTCGGGAAATGTTGTCTACCGCGTTGGCATGAACAGCCGAGTACTGGTCAAAATGATCTCGAATAGCTCTTTGTATTGGAACAGGAGCTTCTGGCGGAATAGTGATTACCAGGTCATGAGGCGAAAGTGGTTGCGCCATCGAGTCGGGATAAAACGGTGAATAACCAGTTGATGCAGAAACGGTGTTGTTAATTGCAAACTCCACCAGAGGCAACTTGTCCTCCCACGAATTGGCTGAAATATCATTGCAACAACACCTGTGGATGAAAAAATACCACCTAATCAGTTTATAAACCAGAGGATGGTGAAATCAAATCATGAATCAACAATTTGAAAAGTACCTGAGGATATCCTCGATGAAGGCATGGCTCCTCTCATTGGCTGCATTCGACTGTGGATGGTGTGAGGACGTCATAGACAATCTCGTACCAGTAGATTTCCACAGTGTCTGCCAGAACGATGTAGAGGTGAATCTGGGGTCTCGATCTGAAATGATGTTCCTCGGAAGACCATGGAGCTTGAAGATATGCTGCATATAGATAGAAGCAGTATGCTGAGCTGTCCAGGTCATGCTGAAGGGAATGAGATGACATCGATGAGAAAATTGGCACATCACCACAAATATACTGTCGTGCCCATTAGTGGTGATAGGCAGGTCAGTGATCCAATCAAGAGATACATCTAGCCATTTTGTCTTAGGCACGGAATATCGTATGTGTGCCTGACCATAAGGCTTGTGTCGCCTCGTTTTCTGGCGCTGACAAACGGGGCACTCCCGAATGTACTTGATGGCTGCCGTTGTCATTCCTGGCCAATAATACCGGCTACGCAGAAGATGAAGCATGCGATTTTTGCCTACATGACCAGAAATAGTGGCTGAGTGGCACTCATGAAGGAGAATGTGGCGAAGCTGTGTGATCTCACCGTCATCTGTGGGGACTTTAGCTGTTGGTGGAATGTACAGCTGTCTGCCATATATGGTCTTACGATAGATCAACCCCTGAATGAGCTCGAAGCTGTAGCTGCTGACTGACTGTGATGAAGTCGATGATGTCAGTTTAGCCAAAATAGTCTGTGCAAATGTATCACGGTCATATTCGGATATAATGATGTCGTGTAGCTGATGAGCTGATGAAGAAGATATAAGAGCAATGAATGTAGGATCTGCAGATGGCATGACTTCGCTGATGTCCATGTGCTGAAGACAATCAGTGAGTTCAAAAAGTGCAGAGATACGAGTGAGTGCATCTGCAACCTTATTCTTATCGCCAGAAATATGCTCTATACGGAAGTTGTACTCGGAGAGCTCATCCAACCACCGTGCCTGTTTGGGGCTCAGTGTGGATTTGGTCTGGAAATAAACCAGTGGCTGATGATCTGAGCGTACAATGGTCTCAGGAGCTCCCAACAATATGTGGCGAAAGAATCGGAAGCCCTCCACAATGGCAAATAGCTCGATCTCAGGAATATGCCAACGTCTCTGTGTATCGGATAGAGTAACGCTGTGATAACCACATGGCTTCATACCTTTTCCTTGATCCTGGAGTATCACTTGACCAACGTGTGTGCCTGATCCATCGACCTCCATAATAGATGGCAGTTTCTGATCTGGAAGCTGTAGTACTGGAGCGTTACAGATGGCACTTTTGAGGTTATCAAATGCCTGCTGCTGCTCAGATTCCCAGACAAACTCTGCATTATCTTTAAGGAGACGATTGAGCGGCTCGGCAACTTTGGAGAACTTTGGTATGAATCTCCTAAATTGACCGACCATGCCCAAGAATGACCGAAGGGATGACTTGCCATCTTTAGCCATACGGCGTAGAGGCTGTTTTCCAACGGTAGGACCATAAGACACTGGAGGCTGAATTGCCATGACTGCTCGGATTCTGTCTTCGATGATGGATAGGCCTGCTTCAGAGATGTGATGTCCGATAAAGTCTATAGATCTGACGAACAACTCCACCTTGGAAGGCCTGATGAAGAACTGGTGATCTCTGCAACGCTGGAGGAATGTCGAACATGCTTCACGTGGCTGTCAAAGTCCGGACTGTACACAATAGTGTCATCCATGAATATGACAAGAAACTGGTCGATGAAGTCGAAGAATGCCCGGTTTCCTACACGAAGAGCTGTTGCAGGAGCATTGGTCAATCCGAAAGGCATAACTGTCCACTCATAAGAACCGTATCTGGTGCGAATAGCTGTTTTGTGAATGTCATCTGGATGTATAGGGATCTGATGGAAAAACTGATTGAAAGTCAAATCTGCTGAACCATCGTGCACCTTTTAGCTGTTCAAGAAGGGTGTCGTGAGGTGGCAATGGATACGTGTCCTTTATGGTGATGTTATGGGCTCGATAATCACAGCACATCCTCCACTTCCCACCTGGCTTAGGAGCGAAAATGATAGGGCATCCATATGGAGATGATGACGGACGAAGGATACCCAAGTCGACATATTTGATGATCTGTCGTTTGAGCTCTTCCATCATGGGTACTGGAATGGTACGTACTGGCTGTGATGGTGGCTTGTGCCCAGGTTCAATGTTGATTCGATGATAACCACCTTCAAACCGTTCTGGCCTATGACCAGCTGGAAGATCCTCCTGGAATATGTCTGAAAAGTCTTCTCTCACCTGATCACGTGCTGCTGTGACCTCGGGGTCTTCCATAGTGGTGTCTGTGTCTGATGCTGTAAAGACCAGTTCACCGTCGACCTCTGAGAGAAAGAAAAGATAAGCTACGGCTTCTTCAGCCGAACCACTGGATCGAATACGACGAAGGTGCTTTCTCATGGTGGTGGCGCTGACCAATTCCATTTCAGGAAGGTCATCTGAGCCTGGAGTCTGTTCAACTCTGGATAATACTGTGCGAATACTGGAGCCTGATGAATGCTTCCTAGTGATCGTCAGATTTTTGGTCTGAAAGTCAATGTGTGGATTTCTCCTCTCCAACCAATCTTGACCCAGAATGACAGTGAATGGTTTCATGTCAATGATGTAGAAATCTTCTGTATCCTTATACTTGCCCAGCGTAAATGTAGCCTTGGGAAGATAGGATGTGCATGGTAGTTGGCTTCCTCCAGCCAATCCCACTGAAAACGATGAAGAATCTGTGGGTGCTATACCAAGCTGAGCAGCGAACTGTCTGTCAATGAAAGACGATGTGGCTCCTGGATCTACCAAAATGTGAGTACTATGTCCATATACTTTCCCTTTGTACAACAACAGCTTCTTCTGTGATTTCAGCTGTGCTGTTTGAGACTGCATCTGTGCGATGTGCTCTGAGGGAGTGTCCATCTGCTGAAACTGCAATGTCAGACTGGAAAGGACTTCTTCTGAGATACTCTCAACCCGGCCACTTGCTTCAGTGGCATCTTCAGGCTGATCTATCCTCGGGGTGCTCTCAACACCGGTACCTGTGCAGTACCCTGAGAGTTTCCCTGAGGAGCTGGAGCTGAAGCTGGAACTGGAGCTGGTGTTGGAGTTGCAACTGCTGCATTGATGCTGTGCTGACTCTTCAGTTCCTTAACCAAGGTGTTGATCGTATTGATGAGTTTGCCAGACCCATCCTTAGCACCCTGATTCTGCTGCTGCTGTCTCCGATTCTGAAAAGGATTCTGAGCTGGTGGCTTACCCTTGATCTCCTTTCCATCTGGGGTCTTGGTGGAATAACAATCCTTTGCGATGTGACCAACACGACCACAACGCTGGCAAGACTGAGGAGGATTGGTGCTGCTCCTTTTCCTTTTCCTTTTCCCTTGCCTTTTCCACCTTTTCCCTTGGTCCGATACTGATTGGAGTTCTGGCTGCCATTCTGATTCTGATTCCGATTTCTGTTGAATCTGTCATATGGCTTCTGGCCACGTCCTCTGTCCTTATCCTTCTTGGCTGGACCTCCTGATGACTGCTCCTTCTGACCCCGATAGTGAAGGGTTTCTGATTGCTTTGAGTGAATGACATAATTCAAATCAAGCAATATCTGTGTGGTTTCTTGCCACGACAGATTGTTCCTTTGCTCTTCTGTCAGGAATCTGAGTTGGAACTGTCTGCGGAGATCTGGATCCATACTGGTGACGAATCTATCCTTTATCAGCACATCATTCAAATCAACTGCTGCTAGAGAAGCCAGTGATGTGAATGTGCGCAAATAATCTGCAAAGGTTTGGGTTCCTTGAGTCAGTGCCATAAGGTGTTTCTTGGCTACTGATCTCTTGTGAGGATTACCAAATTGTCTGAGGAATGTCTGTCTGACCATTTCATAGGTGGCATGTGGCTGTTGTGCCAAGACCTGAAAATAGTGTCTGTCGTTGTTCTGAATAAGAGTCAGAAACACTGTAATCAAGTCCTTATCATTGACACCTGGATAGGTGAACTGGAAATATCTGTCCACCGTGTCCAACCAGACTTCTGCGTCCTGTCCTGATTTGAATTCCCTAGGTGGTGGCATTTTCACCTTTGGGACCAAACTAGGTGGAGCTGGTGCTGGGACTGAATCTGCATCTGGATCTGTAAAAACCATCGGAGGATTATCTTCTGTGTACTCGGTCTCTGGTTCCTGAGGTTCATTGGCAGGATCCTTGAATCGGCTCATGTCTGGCTTCCAAGGCCCGGTATCGATAACACGATAAGTCCGATTAATCGATTAATCAGACTTATCGTTATCGATCGATAAGTTCAAACGACTTATCAAAAATATCATTATCAATCGATAAGTTCGAATGACTTATCAATATCAATCGATTAGTTCAAACACGTTTTTGCAATCGATTAATCGATATGTCGCGTGCGTGGTACATATCGATAATTGTGCACCACTGTACACGAGGGCGCGCATCTTTGTTTGAAATCCTGATATATCATGATATTTCATGATATATCGATCCAACCAATGAACTCTTGGATATCGTCAATCCTAAGATCAAAGATGGGAGCGCAACCTACACTTGGCCTTCGTATAGACGATACAATCATATAGGGGGTGAAATCAGAGGGACCGCTAGTTCCGCAGCCGCATTTCTTCAATCGATGGGTCGTGGTCGTGGAAAAGGGCCTAAGCGCCAGTGTCTATTACCCACCACTAAGTTGGGTGCACCCAACCTAAGAACCCTTTTTCAAACGTCAATAACTCCTCGAATATCGGACTTATAGTGCCAAAGCAAGGCTAGGCCATGGCCTACTATGTTCCCTTTGAACAATGGATATGCATTATACCTCTATGATCGCAATCTGCGGGGTATAATGGGACCGTATCAATAGGGTATGTGATGAAATATTCCGGATTTCTCTTAGGTTGGGTGCACAATACCTAAGAACGCGGGTAATATAAGGGACTCCCCGTGACACTCGAAGGTCCTTTGAAAATTCGGAGACCTATGTCGTCAAGTTCTCGAGTTGCTCTTTCTGCAGTGTCTTGTCAAAAGTTTCATCCGAGTTCATCTTGGCCCTCAAACCCTCGGTTGAAGTAGCATGGGTAGGTAAAACCCCAAAATCACTTGGAAATTTTACAATTTTTCCTACCCCCTCGCATACTCCCCAAAATTGCTCACGGATAGGTTTGATTCGCTCAATAGTGTAGATGCGTGTGTAAAAGAGGACATCTTCCCCGTCATTTTGAGCTAATAAAAACCAGGATCCGGTACCGACAACTCCCAATAATCCCACCAAAGGGTAAGTTGGGTGCACCCAACCTAAATGGCTCTTAAGTTGGGCCCACCCAACCAGTGGGTAATAGACACCAGAAAACCGACGAGGTCGTGTTGCTCACACAAGGAAAGGGGCCCGTGAAGAGGACGCAGAAGAACACTTTCGACTGCCACGGTAGCGACGACGTTGATACTGATATCATGAAATGGTGGTTGGAGCACAACAAGGAGAAGTTGCCAAACATGTTTAGGATGGCACGCCAAAATTTAGCTCCCCTACTAGTCCAGCTGGGGTAGAACGCACATTTAGGGCATGTGGGCAGATGCATTCAGATTTACGCAAGAGTGTGAGTGAAGGGACCCTAGAACATGGTTTAATGGCCTCTATTAAAGTAATAATACCTTGTAAACTAATTTGTTCTCGGATGTGTTATCGATAGGTATCAGGTGCACTATCGATAGTTATCGTGATTAATCGGGCTGGCTTTTGTTATTCATATCAATCGATAAGTTGGAATGACTTATCAATATCAATCGATAAGTTGGAATGACTTATCAATATCAATCGATTAGTTCGAATGACTTATCAATATCAATCGATAAGTTGGAATGACTTATCAATATCAATCGATTAGTTCGAATGACTTATTCATTGTTATTCGATTAGTTCAAAAAATCGCGATACCGGGCCTTGCTGGCTTCATACGAGTGATGTTGTCATAGTAGCCTATCTGGTCATATCTGGTTTGTGTGTCGGCATAACCAGCGATCCATTTCGGGACTTTAAACCGGCTGAATGCATCATATGAACCAAGCATGTCGAAAAACCATGTCGAAGGATCTGGGTTGATATCAGGAATCTGTGAATCTTCCTCTTCGAGTGCAACCATCTAAAAACAAAACACAGCACAAAAATACCTTCAGCTAATCGACTAACTGAGTGTGTGTGATTTATATGTTATATATGGTATATCTGTATGTTTACATACATGTAGTACATTCGTACATAATAATGAGGTAGGTATATATATATATCCACCTTCTTCCCCCCTCAAGGAAGTGTGTGATATAAGGCAGTTGTCAATTGCCTGTACCTCATAAATAGTATGCATTCCATATAGGAAGCATCTGTTACAGTTTTAGGGTTGTTGCCCGATATATCATCATGTCTGTGTCGAATACAGCATGATATGTTAATGCCAAACACGAAGTTTATCGAAATTATAGTGGCATTTTAGGGCATGTCAGGTTACAGTGGCCCATATACCCAATAATGTGATTAGGGTGTTACATGGTATCAGTAACCCTAAAATAGGTAAAAAAATAAGCAGTATAAATATTTTGCAAACGTTTTTAAGCAAAACTGCATTTAATACCAAACTGAATGTTACGTGGTGTTCAGAAGGTATGTTACACCCCTGACACACACATTCAATTTTTAGGGTGTTACAGGGTGTTACACGTGTTGTGTAAATCAGGGATTGTTTATTGATAGCTAAATATTCATTTTAGCAAAAAAATCAATCCCAAATTTTCAAAAGATTACACGTAGAACATTTTGACCGATTTAGTGTTACAGCCAATATGTATACCCCCACATATTCCACACCTATTATCTAGGGTGTTACACGAGATATGACATGTGTCATTATGATTTTCTCATACCTCAATAGGTATAAAATCATATTATCAAATAAAATAGGGTCCGATTTTCAATTTTCAAATCTATCGCAAACGGATTTTACCTATTTTGGCCGTTTTTCAGCATATATATATCAAGGTATGGTTTACTGGAGGTCAACATTAGCATAAAAATTTGCAAATATTTTTATTTGATGAATAGGTTGGCTGAACCTATCTAAATATATTATGCACTTCGGGGGGTCAAGTGGTTAAGGCATGAAGAAGTTATGGTCGATACCGTTCCGCGATCTCCCATACTTAACCATACTTAAGCACCAACTAAAAACACATATATCTCGAGATCTAGATCTGCAATTTTTTATGCTAATGTTGACCTCCAGTAAACCATACCTTGATATATATATATGTACATATCTCTGTGTGTGTGTGGAATGCAAAGTACAGAAGCACTGCAAATCACTTTACTTTTGCACATGACAAATTTCATGGCATAAAAGTGAATTATGCTGTATATCAACATCTGAGGTTGATCACATTTCTGGGTTTTGCTGATTTAAACCCATGGCAGTAAATGTACTTTCTGATGATATATAGAGTTATCAACTTAAGTGGATTATCCACTTTAGTGATATTTATCAATCTATGATATGTTTTGAGCATAGGTATGTGCTCTAAGATTTATCAAATTGATATCTCTTATTTTAAACATATCAGGACATTGCTTGATATAATCAAAGCAATTTGACACAACACATTTGTATGTGTGTTCTTGTCCTCAATAACTTCTATCAGATGTCAATATAGTTACTGCTCTGAAAGAGTTACATGCATTTTGAACTGATCAAATCTGAATCAATTGTCATTATGCAATGTACTTGTTGTTGTTGCTCCAGCGATGATATGTGGAATGACGAATGGACTGCGCCCAACAGTTACAAGCTGTTGCATGGGCACAGTATATTGCCTTCGGGTCTGGAGATAACTCCATCCAGCCCTTCAGCATGTTGGTTTATCTGTTCCCATATCTATCGCCATCACTGACACTTTACACGCACATGTGTTTGTAAAGTGTTATCTACATTATCATATACATGATAGATATTAATGTGAGAACAAACACACAGTGAAGCACTACAAGTCAGGTGCTACGCTCGCATATGTCAACCGTGAAACTGTGAAGCTATACACAAGATAATACGATGTGTTATAGCTTCCGCTGAAAGAATGTGATGACAGCCCCTAAGGTGTCGGATGTGGAAATGACAGATGCTATGAACTGTCTGACTACCGAAGTCGATATCGGAGATGGCGCTGATGACAGTGATGAAGTCATAGTAGTCGAACCATATCGGTGATGACACAGATGATGATGACACTGTCGGCGTGCCAAATCCAGCACACCACCTCGAGTGAGGTGGGCAGACCAGAATGAATACACTCATACCAATCTCCAGTCCAGACCAGAAAGAACCACAATCATGCCTGCCAGGGCTGAAACCCCCAAAAAGCTGGACAAAGTCCACACGGTCCTGGCAGGCCTATCAGCTCCCTGTCTCTAGTGCCACTCCTCCACCGGGGGAATAGAATGCCGTTGTGCCCTGAGGGTCCGCACACCGCGGTGCCATGCGGCCGGATGCTTCGTCAGGGATATGACAAGGAGTACCCGAAGGCAGGTCCAGGTCACCCCGTCACCGTCAGACTTACAGACAAAGGAAGATGTAGGGAGGGTCACAGCTGGTGGAGGCAGAGGCTCTCACGTACGAGACAGGTGCCGGCCACGGGTCCCCGAAGGGTACATAAGGTCGTAGGAGTCAAGGTACGGCATGCAACATTCACATAACAGGTCTTGTGCATGCTTGCTAAACCTCTAGGCTAACTGTCATCATCAGTTGGTTGTATTCTGCATATATTTTCAAAACCAAATCATAAAGTATCTGCAACAAAGTACCTGCAAAGCACAGTCAGATATAAAACCCAAAACAGGACAAAATAGAGGGTACTCACAGTCAGATCATGCTGCTGCTTTCTGAGTAGGCCTCCAAGTCGAAAATCCAAAAGATCTGGCAGCCTGAATCACTGCCTTTTGCATATCCATGTAGCTGTCAAAGAGCATGTTGAAGTAGGGCACGGTGTTCTTGGTGGGAGGAACCGGCTTGGTGTAGGGGTCAGCCAGGTTCTTCTCCGAGTGTGCCCTCCAGCATATGATCCAGCCCAGTCTGACAAAGTCTCTGAGCATATGGAATCTTACCAGAACATATTTGATCTTTTGAGATAACGGGATGTTCTCAGCAATAGATCTGCATGCATCATTATCCAGGAGAAGAGGAACTGGAAGCTCCAATCTGGGGCAGGTTGCTGAGGCTGGAAGGTATTCTGTGCTTCTCATATTCTGATAGTCCACTGGCCTGCGGTCTGATTCTGAATAAATCTCGAGTTCATCCGTCACTGACTTGCCATCTGGCCTGACACCACCGACTCCTGTACCCGTAGGTGTAGTGTAGTCCAGGAGTTTAGTCAGGAGAGTGCCCGGCTGTAACCCAGGGTAGCTGAATGCAATGTCAGTGGCGACCCTCTCTACTTCAGTGATCTCAGAATCAAGTCCAGTAGTAGAGGGTGGTTGTCCCTGAATAGGGTGTTGGATATAGCCGAATATTTCTGTCAGCATAAACATGA
>LGRX02002264.1:0-64946 GCA_001247695.2 Cymbomonas tetramitiformis
ATCATTTCCAGCCTCCGAAAAAAGAATAGTGAGGGTACCGCGAAAAAGCAAAAAGACAGCTGCTCAGCAGCACATACCAACCTGCGGGGAAAACATTTCGTTGGCATATCTTTGTGGGAGTTTTAAAAAACTGTCCAGGCAGATCTGCAGACAGGAAAGCAAACCAGAGTTACAGGGGGAGCGAGCAGGGGTGATTAAACCCGAGGACCTTAAGATCCGCCAGAGAAATATTCTCTGAACGCGCTGCTCCCTTGAAGAGAAAACGTAAAACCCTTCCTGCTGGGTCAAACAAGCTTGTGACCGCGTTTAGTGTCAGGTGAGATGTGCAGTAAAGCGGTGCACCACAACAATTCAACCCTGTGAGCAGAACATTACAGAAGTGCTTATTGCGCAGTGGCTCTCGTGTCGTTCGTTCAATTATAATGTGTCGGAGGAGGGCTCCGATATACATTATCGCCCTCCCGATCATTCCATCCCTTGATCGTGTGGGCGAAACGTCATGACCATTCGAGCTTCCTGTGAGCAGGTATCGGACTTTTGGCCTGACATGCCTACGGTGTCGTGACGGAATTTCAAATAAATTATCTGATATGCATTATCGCCCTCCCGATCATCCCATCACCTAATCGTGGGTGCGATACATGCGCCACGTGAAACATGACATGTCCGGGGCGATAAATCATTACACGATCGAATCTTGAATCGAAATTTATGAATCGCCCGCACGATCGACGCATCAGTTGATCGTGAGTGCGATACATGCGCCACGTGAAACATGACATGTCCGGGGCGATAAATCATTACACGATCGAATCTTGAATCGAAATTTATGAATCGCCCGCACGATCGACGCATCAGTTGATCGTGAGTGCGATACACACGCCACGTGAAATATAACATGTCCGGGTGCGGATGAATCAAGAAATGGCGGATCGCCCCCACGATCGAACCAGCGGCAACAGTCATTTCATCCTGGGGGCGATACTTACGCTACGTATACTTTTCCACGATCGACTAATCGACCGTATTCATATTCCTTTGCAGAAAATTAGTGCTTGCGAAGTGGCTCTCGTGTCGTTCGTTCAATTATAATGTGTCGGAGGAGGGCTCCGATATACATTATCGCCCTCCCGATCATCCCATCCCTTGATCGTGTGGGCGAAACGTCATGACCATTCGAGCTTCCTGTGAGCAGGTATCGGACTTTTGGCCTGACATGCCTACGGTGTCGTGACGGAATTTCAATTAAAGTATCTGATATGCATTATCGCCCTCCCGATCATCCCATCACCTAATCGTGGGTGCGATACATGCGCCACGTGAAACATGACATGTCCGGGGCGATAAATCATTACACGATCGAATCTTGAATCGAAATTTATGAATCGCCCGCACGATCGACGCATCAGTTGATCGTGGGTGCGATACACACGCCACGTGAAATATAACATGTCCGGGTGCGGATGAATCAAGAAATGGCGGATCGCCCCCACGATCGAACCAGCGGCAACAGTCATTTCATCCTGGGGGCGATACTTACGCTACGTATACTTTTCCACGATCGACTAATCGACTATTCATATTCCTAAGGTATGTGGGTGTCCGTTCATTAAAAGTTCTGACATGCAAATATGTTTATTAAAGGCGTGCATTCGCCAGTAGATTCCTTACATGTCGTTTGCCGCTTTTGAGTGGCGTTTTTCGAAAAGGGATGCCTCTTCCTTCCGGTACCTTGTGGATGTATTGCCATGGCCCGTGAGCCTCGGCGACATGGCGCGCAACTTGCCTTTGGAGTTTCCTTTTGCACCAACGAATGTGATTCATGCAACATAACTAGCGGGGCAGATCTCGCGAGTTCGTCGATAAATGGAATGTTTTAACTGGAAAACCGAGCACCGTGTTAAGAAAAGGCGCCTTGAAAAGCATGCGCGAAGGAGGGAAGCTCGCAGGGAAGTGACAATGACCAGACGCAAATACCGCGGTAAGGAGTCGTCTATAGGGTGTCCGATGCTGAGCACCAACGCATCCTAGGGTTGTTGAGAAGAAGTATAATCATCACCGCAGGATAGATCACTAGAATCTTAGAACCCAAACAACACCATGTTGAATAGCATTTGGTCTCGGCGTGCCGTGCTCCCGTGCATAACGCCCGACAGGGCCCACGAATAATATACCAAAATAACAAGGATTTTGTAATCGATTTTGATAAATTTCAAATTGCGATTCCCATCAAAATTGCTTATGTGATACTTAAAGCCCCTCAATTCCACGAATATGTGCACTCCACACGCGCGGAGTGGCGTAGAACGCCAAAACAGGCCCGCACGAACAAGCCGAAACAGGCAAAAAACGAGTTATGTTGAGATGTGGGCCAAAAAAATGTTTTTTCCAAAATTTCAAATTGCGATTCCCATCCGGAGTGCTCAGGTGATATGTGATCACCCTCATTTCCACGAATATGTGCACTCCGCACGCGCGGAGTGGCGTAGAACGCCAAAACAGGCCCGCGACTGGCCGAAACAGGCAAAAAAATCGATTTCTGTTAAAAGTTGGGCCAAAAAATTATTTCCCCCCAAAATTTCAAATTGCGATTCCCATCCGGAGTGCCTAGGTGATGTGTGAAAATCCTCATTTCCACGAATATGTGCACTCCACACGCGCGGAGTGGCGTAGAACGCCAAAACAGGCCCACAACTGGCCGAAACAGGCAAAAAAATCGATTTCTGTTGAAATTTGGGCCAAAAAAATATTTTTTTTCCAAAATTTCAAATTGCGATTCCCATTAGGAGTGCTTAGGTGATATGTGAAAATCCTCATTTCCACGAATATGTGCACTCCACACGCGCGGAGTGGCGTAGAACGCCAAAACAGGCCCGCAACTGGCCGAAACAGGCAAAAAAATCGATTTCTGTTGAAATTTGGGCCAAAAAAATATTTTTTTCCCAAAGTTTCAAATTGCGATTCCCATCAGGAGTGCTTAGGTGATATGTGAAAATCCTCATTTCCACGAATATGTGCACTCCACACGCGCCGAGTGGCGTAGAACGCCAAAACGCCCGCGACAGGGCCGACGAACAGGCAAAAAAAAAAACGATTTCTGTTGAAATTTGGGCCAAAAAAATATTTTTTTCCAAAATTTCAAATTGCGATTCCCATCAGGAGTGCTTAGGTGATATGTGAAAACCCTCATTTCCACGAATATGCGCACTCCACACGCGCGGAGTGGCGTAGAACGCCAAAACAGGCCCGTGACAGGCCGAAACAGGCAAAAAATCGCGATTTTCGGCCGATTTGAGCCAAAAAAATATTTTTTTCCAAAATTTCAAATTGCGGTGACCATCGTGATTAATTACCTGACATATGAAACCCCTCAATTCCACGAATCGCTGCACTCCTCACCCGCGTAATGGAGTAGAAGGCCAAATCAAGCTAAAAACAACGGTTTTTCGGCGATTTCACCCTGAAAAAATATTTCTTTGGGAAAATGAAAAAAAATTGCATTTTTTAAATTCCTGCGATTCCACAGCGATTACATTACATCATAGAAATATTCCATTATAGTTGTGACACATACTTAAGCCATTCTCACTCGTGCGACGGCTCAACATGTTCCTGGTGATCTACGCACCCCCACATGCCTCACCACTCACTACCCCTCAAGTTGGCGCGAACACATGCTTAAGGCGCAGTGGCGTTAGCATGCCTTTAGCATGTCTGATGTGTGATAATGACATGCTAACACTGACGTGCTATATAACACTTCACCCACGAAGCCGTCTGAGCGTGCCACCTAGTCCGAGCCGCGGACCCAAAAATAATTTTCAAAAATGCGATTTTGTTACTAACTGTGCTCGCAGGATGCACTAACGACACCACAGAGAACACACTAACGGCACCATGGCGGACGACACAACGGACACATGCAGATTTGGCCCACCCGCTCCCGCCCTGCTGTTTTGATGGCCGTTCCCAGCACCAAGTTAACGGTTTTTTGAACTCGCAGGGCGAAAACGGCACCCAGAGCGGCGACGAAACCCTCAACAACGCACAACAGCACACTCAAAAACCCCTCCCCGAGAATCCCGATAAAATGCTCAACGCGCAGCTCCTAAAAGCCCTCCGTCCAAGAACCAAATCAAGGACGGACGGAAGCCGCAAACGAGTAGCGGAGGGATCCAAACCTCCAACCAAACGCTCGCGACTACCAGAAATCGTAAGTATGCCGGTTCTGGACGCGCAGGACTCACCCATGGGTGAGACCACCGAGCCCTCACAGGAAGAGTTCTCTACTCCCACCGAGCTGAACACACCTGGGGAAGCCACGGCAACTCCGACATCTCTGGGAGAGGTTGATCTCTCCGGGCCCCCGAGTCCTTACGAGGAACCTGAACCGCGAAAGCAGTTCAGGTGGGGCAAGGCTGAAGTGAAAACATTCAAGCCGGACAAACAACAAAACACACAAAAGAAAAAATCGGGTGCCACGAGCCCCACCGGCCTACGGGCTGAGGACCCCACGGGGACGAACAAGGGACGAGTCCCAACGAGAATAGTGGCCAACGCGCTGCTGCAGCCATATGCTTACACTAAGCATGCTGCGTCCCCCAAGGGGGACAAAATCCCGTCGGTTGCCAAGGCAATCGACGAGGTGTCCAAGCTGCCAACAAGGGTAGCCTTGGGCACCAACCGGGAGGAGGAGATCGAGAACATCGTCACCTCCTGGTGGGAGGACACGCGGGACCTCCCGTTCTCCGAGAACAGGCCGGAGGAGTTCTGCAAGCTGGGACTCCCGGAAGAGGCCACAGACACCGAGGAGCACGGGGGGAACGCGGGGTACCAAATCCTCCGCCACGTCCGGCCGATCACGGGCTGTGACCTTGCCCCGGAGGAGACCAACAAGTACGGGCTCCCCCTGCAGGGGTCCCCACAAATAAAAATCACAGACCTCAGAGAAACTCAGAGGTATACTCTCCTCTACCTGAGGTATCTGGCCGACGTCATCCGACGCGCGCTGGAACTGGGTGAAGACGACAAAATATTTAACATAGAGCACACGCAGCTCTGGACAGACCGCGAAGGCAAGGTCATACAAATCGACCTTGCCTTCAAGAAGAGGCCTATGGCGCTGTTCGTACTCTTCAATACAAACTTCCTGGTTCCCATGACCGTCGTTGACGACCCGTGGGTAGACATCGAGCCGCCACGGGTCATCCCAAGGGTGTACGTGTGGTCCCCCTACAGACAGCCTACGGGGACACTGCGCTCGAGAACAGTCCAGGTGTCATCTCCCCAACTGAGGGGGGTGACAGTGGTTCAAGCAGCCGTCATCCTGGGCAACTTAGTCACCCAACGAGGGTGGGACGGCAGCGCGGCCATCGCCCGCATCCGAAAAGGAGCAAGAGACGAGACGCCTGCCGACAACAACATCCGGGAGGTACTATTTCTTGTCTCACACGACCAGAACCTGGCTGAACTGCTCATCAAGGACAAGCTCCTTGACTTCGGCTTCCCCACGCGGAAGGGGCTGCTGCCATCGGCGGCGGACAAACAGGCACTCAGTCTGCGAGAGATAGCTGTCATCGACTACAGCCAACAACTATTCGTGGGGCACCGCAAGCGGATAGTCGGTGCCATCACCAAAAAGCTCTCCGAGATAGCACTCCGGCACAAGCAACCGCCGTACGGCGAAGACGCCTACCTCGTGTTCGAGAAGCATCTCGGGACACCGAGGTGGGCACCATCGGACAGCACGGTGGAGTCGCTACTGCAGTGGAAGCGAAACAGCAACGACACCATAAACTTTTACGCAATCCTCACGGAGTCTGCGTACGACCTGCTGGTGACAGCTGGTAGCTCCATCACGGTAGACGTCCACCTCAACGACGACAAGGACACTGGCGACAAAGTCTTCATCCCGGTGAAGGTGGAGGTTGGGCGCTGGAGCCTTATGGGCTCAAAATCCAGAAACAAGCAGGCAGCGACCCCCCACCACCAGCGCCAGGAAGGTACGACTGACGAGAAAACACTAAGGGCGACGAGCGAGGGTGCCATACACAACGTGCAGAAGACAACGGAAGAGTGCCTGAGGAAGATGCAACAGGCAACCGCTCAGGCCCCCCCGACGTCGTCAACGACCCCTGAGACGAAGAGCCTACTGTCTCACATCGGGCACGAGCTGGAGCTCCTTAACCAGAAGGCAGCGGCAGCGGCTGCAAACACCGAGGCCATCGAGGCCACAGCAGCCAAGAGGCACAACGACATCACCACGGGGATCAAGAACTTCCACTCCACCTACGAGAGCACTGGACAAGCCATGGTGGACACACTGGTAAGTCTCACGAACCGCCTCACCAAGGCCCCCGAAGAGGACAGGCACGAAGCCAGCTCGGAAGGGGGTCTGAAGAGGTGGACAGCAAAGGGCGCTGACACATCCTCCAAGGAGGAAGGCAGTACTCAGCCCTCACTGCGTGAGAAGCTCCAGTATGTGGCCACGGACACACCTGAGGCCCGAAAGGCCAAGTACGACAAGTTTATGGCGGACCGTGCAGCAGAAAGTGGGGA
The DNA here is from genome assembly GCA_001247695.2 of Cymbomonas tetramitiformis. Classification (NCBI taxonomy): domain Eukaryota; kingdom Viridiplantae; phylum Chlorophyta; class Pyramimonadophyceae; order Pyramimonadales; family Pyramimonadaceae; genus Cymbomonas; species Cymbomonas tetramitiformis. The sequence continues at coordinate 6,559 of LGRX02002264.1, forward strand.
CACTCCCTACGGTGGAATCCCCTACAGGGGGGGATCTGCGCCCGGAGAGGGCCGCCCAGGCAGGAGCACGGGCCTGGGTGTGAAGAAAAAGGCCATCGCCAAGATACCGAGAAAGCAGAACAGGCCAACAGAGCCCCCAGCCAAGAGGGCCAGAGGGCAAGGGACCCCAGCGGACATACCCACTGGAGTCCCAGCCTCTGGACAGCTGACCACGAGGAGGACCACCCGTCAATCTGCGAAGGTAACACTAACCACACCCGAACCTGCACCCCTGACACACGATCGGGGGGAGGCATACTCACTGTGCGAAGGGGGGCCTACTGAAACAGAGATCTATGAGCAGCGAAAGCACCCCATAAGTGCAAACAAGAGCCCAGACACCCTGCATAAGGTGCCCACGACGAAACCCACACCTTTGTCTAAACTGGAAGTCACTGCATCAAGGGGCACCCGAACACCAAGCAGGAACGGGGGGTGCCATCAAGCAGGGGGAAGACACACCATCGAGACCCTGGAGGAGGTGGAGACTCTGCCAGCAAGCCAGGCTGTCACGAGAAGCACAGGAAGCATAGACAGTGACAATCCTAGACTAGACAGCCTAGAAACTGTATTATTATTATTGAGTCACCCCATTCATACCATGCTCTGCCATGCCAATGAACACCACAAGGGGCCAAAAACACGAGCCCAAGATGCACAGCATAGCCACCCAGCAGGGAGACAGGGCTCGGGTCGGAACTCAATGCACCCCTGTAAGGCACACCCCGCCCACCTCAAAGTGCATAATAAGGTGGGAGCACCGGATGCTAAACTCCCACACTTCCACCGCGACAACTGTAATAAGTTAACAAAGAAAAGCAACCGACATATGAGGCACAGCATGCACCCAGACATGTCTAAGATATTTAACTGCAGCAGGGATACCCCAAGCCTCCCCAGCACGATAATCACATGCCTTACCCAACTTGCTAACTCCGATATTAACCAATGCCTGCCAAGGGCTACGATAAGGCCCTGCTGCAATTTCACGCCCCGGCGAGCATGCACACTGTACTTTGCAAAAGATAACAAAAGCACACCCTCACCTACCAAGTTAAAGTGGTACCCCCACAATATACCGGCGAACCCTACCGAAACCCTACCAAACGAGACAGCGAATGGCTTCGCACAGGCCTATATAATGGTAGGGAAGACAAAAAACTTTGGGGTATGGCTCAGAAGGGCAGAAGAGTGCCACACGCAAAATATTGGGGCAAACCACCAACATTCGACCACAAGCGAATTCCTAAAAATGCTCTACGTAAAAACATGCCTTTTCGCAAAACATGGCCGAACAACCCGAAACTGCTGCACAACTATGAGTGTACACATAAAAAACGGGGACCACTTCAAAAAGGGCATTAGGGGCGTTACAAAGTGTGGTTTAGGGCGATGTAACGCTGTAACCATAAACCCAGCTGACAGCAAACACAGCTATACCCCTGACCTACCAGCAACAACCCGAGATGAGCTCCCCCACCAACTGAAAGCGGCGATACCGCCCACCCGACCGCAGCGAAACAACCACCACGCCTCAGCCAACCCTAACAGAACCCTAACAGCAAAAGATGCAAAATACGCTGTAGGGCCCTGTATTCTATTTCGTGCAATAGGAAAACTTGGGGAAAGGTCCAGGAAGGAGTGGGGACGACATACACGAAATATGGGGACAAATTGCCGCCCCTCGACCACAAGCGGATTCCTCAAAATGCTCTACGTTAAAATTCGAAAAACTGGAAAACTCAATGAAATACTGCCAAATTCTCACACAATAGTGGGACGGCACACCGAATACAAGAAACACCCCGGAGAAAATATTAGGGGAGTTACAGCGGCATATATAGGGGAATGTAACGCTGTAACTACAAACCCAGCACAGACGCGAACAAAGACATGCTGCAATAGAGGCTCACGACACGACAACAATACAACGTTGCAAAGTGCTGCGCCAGCTATAACCCCGATACTCATTACGCTGATAGCCATGCTCACGTGGTGGGGGGTAACACCCGCACGCATGAGGGGAACAAACGGCACTGGACATAACAACGCAACGCGCAGCCGCAGAGCTAGAAGAAAATTAACCGCGGTAAGGAACGCGGCGAAACCGTGGACAAGGCCACCCCAGGGCTACAAACTACTCAGAATAATTTACCGTAACGGCAAACCCATGTTCGTTAGGACATGGAAGCCAGCATACGCAGTAACGGCGATAAAAGAAGGCACCCCAACAAAGGGCAAGCCGCTAATGCGGAAGATTGAGCAAAGGGTGAAGAAGCGAACCCGTAGCTGGAAGTCAAACATGACAGGAGGAGGAAGCCAGGACCAAACAGGAACGTACCCATACAACACCACCACGAAGGGGCTATTCGAGATGAAGGGCCGACTAAACATGTTCCAGATACAGCACGCCCACTCACTGTATGAGGACAACCCAATGCCCCCCTTGGTGGTGGCCACAATGAGAGAAGCACTGACACCGGAAGACAACAATGAACCACACACCGCAAAGGCGCTACAACTGCTCGGGAACTCCCGAAGCTTTTGCATACCGGTGTGTGATGGCAAACACTGGAGGGTGGTGTTGGCCGGACCAGACAAAGGAAACGACAAACTTAAGCTCTGGATATATGACTCCTCGAATGGGAAAACCAACGCAACTCTACGCAACACCAAAAGGCTGACGGCGGAAATGACCAACTGGGCAGAACACCTGACCAAGAAGCTCGGCAAAAAAGTGACAGTTGAACTAATGAATGTAGGCAACCAAAGTGCACAGGACCATTACAGCTGTGGGGCGTGGGTCCTGATGGCCACCAAAGCGTGGATGCACTTCCAAAAAACATGCCCAGGGGGACACTGGCCCACCCACTTCAACGAGGCGGTCAGCAAATGGGGAACCACTAACAGAGCGGCGGTCGATGCCTACAGAAAATCGATACAACAACCAGTAAAAGAGAGGATGACTGCTGCCGAGGGACAAAGGCAGACGCAGGTGGACAGCCAGCAAGCGACAGAGACCCAGAGGCCCGCCGATGGCCTGAACACAAACCCGGAGGTCGGGGGGCAGGCACCGCAAACCCAAGAAGGGGGACGCAAAAGTGCTACGAAGCAACCGGGCCTATGGAGATGGCTTCATAGATTAGCCCCCACGACACCGCCAAGTGACGACGGGCATACATTGGGGGAACAGCGAACACCGGAAACCCACCCAAACAAAGGGGAGGGGGAGGTGAGAGACGAACCAACAGCACAATGGGAGAAATTCGAAGACACACAACTGGAAGCACCGGAGGCAAGTCAGGACTCCCAAGAATACCAGCCCCCCCTCACAGAACCGAAAAAGACAGACATAGGGGAAGACCGCCTACACATGCTCACATGGAATGTAGCAGGACAAAGTGATGCCTGCCTCGACCTGGCCGAAGTCGTCAGGAAAAGAAACCAAAACCAACTGGGTCTGCAAGTAATTGTGCTCACGGAAGTAAAGCACGCACACGACAGTGTGATGAGGAAATTCAGAGACATGCAATATACCGCGATAGGCACCAAAACCGAGGTGCAAAAGGCAGAGGGCACTGCAGAACAAGCAACGAAAGGAGGAGTAGCAATACTCCTCAGCAACCCCTACGGCCACGCACACAACCACCACGTTGTCCCTGCGAGGCACCTCGAGGGGTACCTCCTACATGTTGTACTGCACCTGCCCGGAGAAGTAATGTACCACGTGCTAGGCATTTACAACCCGCCAGGGGCAGAAGAGTGGAAAACCAGAGGCAAAATACTCAAGTACACAACCAACCTGCTCCGAAAAACAGCGGAAAAACCGAACGAGCATGTCATTGTCGGAGGAGACCTCAATGCAAGCAACACCAGCACAGGTAAGGGGGTGACAAAAACCGACAAGCAATGGACGAAACTCGCAGAGGAGCTGGACCTCCACAATGTAGGCCCGCCAGTCAATACCACACTGAACTGGGCGAAAAACAGAAACATTGACAGATGGCTAGCACCGAGGAACAAACGGGCGCGGTACGAGACGGGGAGCACCACACACCTCACTCAACACCACACGAGTGACCACGAGATGGTGAGCCTAGCGACCCTTCGGTTGGACAGCATAGACACTCACGAACCGTACGTGGACCGCGACCCCCAACCAGGGCACGTGAAGCTGGACACGCCCCTGAACAAAACCCACAGGGAAACACTCCAAAGCGTCCTCCTCAGGACACACGACTATGCCAGGACTGCTGAGCTGAAACGCATAACAGAGATAGCCACCCAATGCAGGGAAGAGGGCAACAGGCAGGTAGCGCATGCCACCATAGACAGGGCAGGAGAAACCGTGCTAAGCATACTCACCAGAGCGAACAAATGTGCGCTGCAGGACGACGAGCTACCAACTGCGATAGTTGGAGGCACCTCCAACCGAGAGGCAAAAGACCTGCTAATGAGCAAAAAGGATAGGAAAGAAAGGGACGCTGCAATACTCAAGATGCGGATGCACAAGCAAACCAAACGACACCTACGGAACCCACACACGGAATACTCAACCCTCCAAAGCCTGAAGGAAGGGGAAATGAAGGGCCCAAAGGACAGGGACAATGCAGATGCAAAGGAATGGGTGTCGTGGCTTACTGAAGAGGCCAAAAAAGAAAGGTCGACAGCGCACAAAGTGGTCAAACAGCACTGGAAACGAGCCAAGCAAAGGCACAATGACAAAACGGTAAAAGAATACTGGAACAACCAAAAAAGATGCCACAAAAGGATATATGCCAAAGCGCAAGAAACAGGCCATGCCCCCACGGCGAACATACAGGCCCTGCAGGACAGGGAGGGCAACCTCGCTGTAGGCCACGGGAACATTGCAAACGCACTAGCAGACCACATGGCTCACTCAGCACCGTACAAGATGGAGCACCGTAGTCTGCCCGACCCGAAACCCCCGCCATGGGAAGACCCAGCTCATAGAGAACGCCTCATAAAAGCACCAAGACCAGACCCCACGGGACTGGACCTCACAATAAGTAGACAGGGCTACAGCAAGGCGGTACACACCTTAAACAACAACAAAGCACCAGGCCCCACCAGGACCCCGAACGAAATTCTCAAGTACATGCCAGAGGACTTCCACGACGCCTTACACGCGCTCATGCTGGAAATGTGGAACAGCAAACACGTCCCCCTCACCTGGAAAAAAGGGACATTCTGCTTCCACCACAAGAAAGGGGACGTCACCCTACAGCAAAACTACCGACCCATAGCCCTACTTGAGGGGGTATTCAAGCTGTACACCTCGCAGATAGCAAACATGCTCTCCACGTTCTGCGAAACGCAAGGAATACTAGCCCAGGCGCAGGAAGGCTCAAGGGAAAAAAGGAACACACTCCGACAACTCACCAGAGTAACCAATGCGATAGAGGATGCAAACGTCTCGGGACGAGAACTGCATGGCCTGTATGTAGATTTCGAAAATGCGTATGGCTCAGTGGACCACAACAAACTACTGCACACGATGCAATACCTCGGAATACCCGACGAACTCACACAGGTGGTGCGAGATGTCCTGGGTACACAAAGCCATGACACCATGTCAATGAACACCAGGGTAGGAGGGGAAACCTCTCACAAAACGGTGCAGGTGCAAAGAGGACTCCTCCAAGGAGACAGCATGAGCCCCCTCCTTTTCATAATATACCAGGAACCGTTGTTAAGGTGGCTAGAGGTGGGGGAGCATGGATATCAGCACAAATACGCAGCGGAACAGGAAAGACTGGGCCCCCTCAGGACAACAGCAGGGGCGTTCGTCGATGACCTGCTCATACTATGCCCCACGATTTTCCACATGCGAGCTCAGCTGCACAAACTGCAGGCATTCTCACAATGGAGTGAACTCAAAATTAACCTTACCAAGTCAGCCATAACCGGCATAAAAAATGGGGTTTCCATACCCGAGCAACTCCATAAAGACCTCAAAATGGTGGGGGTGGACGGTAAGCTAAGCCACTTCAAGATACTCAAACCAGACGACACATACAAATACCTGGGAGTACTACTGGCATTCACAGGCAGGTGGGACAAGGAGAAAGAAGCTGCTAGGGAAGAGATGAACCATAGAATACAAGCACTACTGCGCTCCCCACTAACACCGGACCAAAAAGAATACTCCCTTCACTCTGCAATACTGGGGAAGTTCAGGTATGGACTGCACCTAGGGCTCTACACAGCGGGCGAAATAGACGACTTCAACAAAATAATAGGTGGGGCCACAAAGAACATACAAGGCCTGCCCCGCAACGGAACGCCAAACATTTTCACCACGCAGGAAAAGGAAAGGTTCGGCTTGGGCATGGTGCCACTCCAGGCAGTCTACGCCCAGTCGATTTGGAGCGGACTACTGGAGGCCATGCACAGTGAAGAGGACAGAGGAGCAGTACGGGGGCCGGCGTGGAGGCAAATAAACCTCAAGTCAAGACTCAGAATGTCCCACGTCAGCAGGTCCACCAGAGGACTGGTAGAATACCACTGCACCGCACGCATGAATTGCACAGACCTCGACAAACTCTGGGGGGGGCACCAGACAAAACACAACACACTAAGAAAACTCAATGCCCTACTCAGATACAACATTACGCCCCGGGGGACGGAGGGGATGCTCAGACAGCTCCAAACCCCAGCACCAAAGATAATGGAACAGCTGAAAGGGGCGACCAGAAGAAAGTCTGACAAAGAGATGGAAGGAACAACAAGGAAAACGAAAGCAGGCAAAATAATTGATGGGGACCTACCGGCACCTCCAGACTGGCAGGCGATGTGCACAGACCAAACCGCCAGGCTCACAGTACCCAAGGACACGCCAACTGCGATAAATTTCACAACGTGCCTCAAACTATTCACACACTTCCCAGACCTAGCGTTCCTTACTACCCGGGATGGCCAACATGCGATTAGCCAGGTAAACGTCAGGGAACAATGCACAGATGCAGCCCTCAAAGCAGACCGCAGTGCCATAGCAAAAGGCCTGGCACACCTGTACCCATACCTATGCGAAGCCCAGCCTAGAGACATAGCGAAGCCGGGGGACTTTTATGATAGCAGCACAAACCGGCGGCTGAAGCAACAATACAGGAGCATACCCTGTGAGGGACCGCTGGACCCCCACACAATGCGAACCAACCTCCCGCGCCTCAACCCGGAACAGCTACGGGCTAAAATGACGGAATGGGAGGCGAGGCTGGTCCCCAGAGAAGAGATTCACAGGCAACTCTCCCTGCACCCGCTTACAAGGATTAACGAGACGGAGACTACCGGTCAGTACAGGGGGAGGAGGAGGAGGCACCACAAGACCTCCACACGCGCCCGCAAACTAAATGGATAGACGAAATAGACCCCATGGCCGAAAAAATGGAGACAGGCTGCTTTGAGAAAGGCCAAACAATAGACAAGCCGAAGGAAATTGTAGCAGTGAGGACCCTACTCATTGACCCGACGGACCCCCACTCCCTAGTAACGCAATACAGAACCCAGTGGAGGCACTCGGAAGGAGATGACTCCTACTCATGGAGTACAAGGGAAACCATAACTGACTACCTAAAACTAGCTAAGCGGAGGGGCCAAAGCGCAACCACCTTCCCAACCCTAAAAAGAAGGCTGCAAGCAAGAGGCACTCAGGTAACCCACCCCACAGGCCTCAGAGAAATATTGGCTGGAAGGCCGCACCTGGGGCAGGCCTGGCCCACGCTACATGCAGGAAACCTTTCCCTGGACCCGACAGAAACCAACCCAGAGCAAGACATTGCGGACAACAGAGAACACCACTGCCAATTACGGCTGGAGGGGGAGCTCGCCCACAGCTACCACAGAAACGGGAAATACATAGGCACCCTCACTAAAGAAAAGCTTCTCAGGCTACACGAGAGATACACCCAGGCAATGGGTACCGCACGCCACCAAACCCCGCACCAACGCGCACTGCGCATGGAAATGTGGGAGGACCATAAGATACAGGTCTCCACGTTTGAGGAAGAAATAGGGCACCTCCTCATTAGGTACTCAAGCAAAGAAGAAAAAGAGGAACGAAAAAAGAACCTACAGAACCACTGGACATTCCCTGCCCAGATGCAAAGGGCACTACAACAGGCGTTCGGAATTACCACCGAACTATTTGCCTCACCCCTCAATGTTCACCACAACACCACGAAATACTACGCCAAGTACGACAGAGACAAGGTGTTTGGGGCCAGGGGCTCAGCCTGGACGACAAACTGGATGAAATTGGGGGCCTACCAGTTCAACCCAGAATACACGCCACAGGACCTCAAAAAGGCGCTGGACTTTGCCATTGCGGCCACCACCACGCAAGACCCTGTGTTCGGGGTCGGAGTATACCCGACATATGAGAAGACCCCATACAGGAAACTATACAACGCACACGCGGGGCACTTAGTCCATGAACTGTTTGAAATACCACAAGGCAAATTCACATTCCTGCCCCCTGACCACTGGATGGGTGCTACTCACCAGCAAGCGAAACAGTGCAACTGGAACCTCAGGGTACTGATTGTTGCCAACAAAGCAGGGTGGCAGGCCCACTGCATGGACCCAGATGCCGCTGCGGACTGCATAAGGAACGCGCTCACAACTTGCCCGCAGAGTAAGGTCCGCACAACCACGGCCGTCGGACAGCCAAGGAGGGAGGCGAACCTGCACGACAGGAACGAACCAAACCTAGAAGGACGCACCCTCGCAGTGTGGACTGTGTGGTCGACACAAGACCATGGCAGCGATACGAACTCCCGGAGGTCAAGACAAAGGACATGACAAATGCAATGGGAAAAATGTGCAACACAGGACCACACTTACGAAATGACCTCTGCCCCCAGTGCTACAACGTACAGGCGGAAGTCGAAACCTGGTGGGAGAGCAGCCACCTCCATGTGGAAGAAGGACCAGCCAAATGGGAACTCCTCCCCGGAAGCAGGGGAGGGAAATGGAACATACACCCCCCCACCATACAACAGGTGGTGGAAGCGAACACTTCACACACCAGGCTTACAAGACAGGCTGACGCCCAAACGATATGGGACAAGGTAGCGAGGTCAAAAGTCGTCAGATACCCCACTGACTTCTGGCCCGAACACGAACCAGGGGTCCAAGGGAGAAGATGGGAACTGGCAAGAGACCAAACAGAGGACCCCAGGGACCTAGTCCCCAGTGACACGCCAGCCCAACTGACATACCCCTCCCCTCAAAGAGCACACGAGGCAACCTCGTACCTATACACTGACGGAAGCAAAAGGGAGATTGAAACAGAAGAAGGAGGCAAAGAATGGGCCTCGGGGGCCGCGGTATGGGACCCCAGGTCAGGAGAAGGGGAGGCCCACATGATTCGGTGGGAAGGTGAGGACCAAGAGGTGAACAGGGCCGAACTTCTTGCCATACAAAAAGCAGTGACGCTCCCGCCGCCACCAAGTGGCAAAGGACTCACCATCTGCACGGATAGTGCCAACTCCATTAGACAACTGGAAAGCATGAGAACGAAACCCCACAGCATGGAACACCACAGACAAAGGGACCTCCTGTATGCCATTCTGGTCAATATTGAGACACTGGTAGCAGCGGGGCACACCGTCTCACTACTGAAAGTCAAAGCACACACGGGAATTGCGGGAAACGAAAAAGCCGACGAGGCGGCCAAGCAAGCCTGCACCACAGGGACCCTCACGGAAGCATGGGATAATGACGAAACAATAAAAGTCAAACCCATGGTACCAGACGGGGACTCGGACAGCAGGGAGCTGAAAGGAAAACTGGCGGTACAAAAGTATGTAACTACACTACTCCGCGAACAGCAAGCCCAGGGGAACAACAGACTCTCAGCAAAAATGACCGAGCTCCAGGGGGAACCCGCAACCTGGACCCACCAACTGAAAACAGAGCACATTTTCAGGTGGGAGGCGCACCATGACCAGGCACAACAGACTGAGGAGGAACAAACGATAATGCGAGACCCGATGCCCAACCAACAGCAACGAGCCGACCAGACCCGGGATGAGGAAAACATGCAAATAAGGGCCATGATGGAACAGCAAGAGGAAGAAGAAATGCTCCTTATGCAGGAAATGCAGGAGCAACAAGAACACTGGGAAACAGAGGGCAGAACGGACCACACCCGGGGAAGCGACCCCAAACCTGCAGAGGCACCACCCCAACCCTCTGAAGAGGAAGAGATATTTGAAGGGCTCAACGAGCTCGCAGAGAAACTGGAGACGCCCCAAGGGGAACAGAACGATGAAGGAAATCTTCGGAATGCTCAATGAACTCATTGAACAACAGGAAGCGCCTCGAGGGGAGCTGGCAAATGAAAGACAAGCTCACCATGACAGGGTCGCGGAGGAGTCCAGAGTCCATGCAATGATGGAAGACCCGATGCCCAGAACAAGATGGAACCAACGAAAGCACGACATGACACACAGTAGAATAAAAAACAGGAATGCCCCCCTGGTCAAAGAGGGCAAGGCCACCAACAACTGGCTGAACGAAACGATGGGGCACCTCAAGGGAGACAAACCACTACACAACATAGCGAACGGCTTCTGGAAACGAGCCACCTATGCGGCACGGAAACCAATACTCAAATGCAGACTGAGAATACTGCCAGCACAAGACTACGAGGCGGCGAAAAACTCAGCCGGAGGAAGTGGAAAGTGCACCCTGGAAGGATGTGGACACAAAGGGGTGGACTACGCGAAAGGCTTCCTCATGAGAGTAGGGCACGCCCTAGGTGGATGCAACAACCCACAAATGCGAGGAATGTTCTCGGACAGGGCAGACGCCCACGCGGACGAACTGAAACACATACTTGACCACCATAGAAAAGGGGGGTGCAAAGTCCTCGCCTACACCGGAAAAAAGAGGGACCCAGGGGTTAAGCCCAGAGTACTCCCAAATTACATACTCACCAGAGGGCAATGCCGACACGACGGAAAGGACAACCCAGGCAGGAACGATGGACCCGACACCATACCGAGCTTTGTGGACATAGTCATGATAGAGGGCCTGGAAGACCTAGAGGACGGGTGGGAATGCACACAACAGGAAGCACCAGCGAGAGTCAAAAACCTACACCTCATTGAGGTGGCCCACACTGACGACGAAAAATGGGGACCCAAGCTCTTAGAAAAATACATGAAATATGGACCACTGCTACAGCTACTACGTAGACACGGATTCCGTGCCATACTCCATGTCTTCGCAGTGGGCAGGACGGGAACGGTGTACAAACACAACCAAGACATACTCGAGCAACTTGGACTCAACAGAAAAGAGGCCACACAGGCACTACAAAGGATACACGACCTGACAGTAAACTATGCACACAGCACCTACCAGCTATACAGAAGACTCAGACAAGAAAAGCAAGAGGATGAAAGAGATGAGAACCACCCAGTGTAAATTGTCCCATTAAGGCCGCCACTTGTGGCGGTCCGGCCCAGAGTAGGGCCGGGGAAATTAATTTACTCAAACGCCCGACGGGCGTGGTTTTTTCTTTTTCTTTTTCTGACGTGCTATCGGCGTCCTAAGAACATGCTAGCGACATACTAACGTCCCTACCTTTCCGAGGAATTCCGCTCGCTTACCACCTGACCCGAATCGCATCATACTCCGTGGCATATCCTTCCCCTGCCCTTCTAATCACCATATAACATGTTCCTGGTGATCTACGCACCCCCACATGCCTCACCACTCACTACCCCTCAAGTTGGCGCGAACACATGCTTAAGGCGCAGTGGCGTTAGCATGCCTTTAGCATGTCTGATGTGTGATAATGACATGCTAACACTGACGTGCTATCGGCGTCCTAAGAACATGCTAGCGACATACTAACGTCCCTACCTTTCCGAGGAATTCCGCTCGCTTACCACCTGACCCGAATCGCATCATACTCCGTGGCATATCCTTCCCCTGCCCTTCTAATCACCATATAACATGTTCCTGGTGATCTACGCACCCCCACATGCCTCACCACTCACTACCCCTCAAGTTGGCGCGAATACATGCTTAAGGCGCAGTGGCGTTAGCATGCCTTTAGCATGGACATGCTAACAGGCCTATGGGGCTTTAGCATGCCGTTAGCACGCATGCTAACACCTATCTGGCGTTAGCATGTCATAGCATGTCCATGGCACGCGTTTAGCATGTCGTTAGCAGCATACTAACGTTTTCCAGGACCGTAGGGAAGGGACAATGAAATCAACTGTCTTGATTAAGATTGTCCAAATGCAGATTCTCTGATTAGGATTTGTATAGGTGGCAGATGATGATATGCCAGCCGACATGGGACAGATCGATTAGAGATATGAACTGCGTGCCTTGAAAGTATAAGACTTGAATTTTGCCCATTTGGAGGCTGTTCTAACTTGAAGTAACTATTTGGAGGAGCTGTTGCTCAACCTGTTAATTTACTGGTCAATCTTTCCTGCCATAAAGATATTGCAATTGCTTGAATTGTAGCCTTGTTCATATGAGATGAAAACACGAAGAAACAACTAAAGAGACCTTGCATATGTTGTAACCGGCAGTGTTTGCGAATACCACACAATATCGGCCTAAAATGACGGTGTGAAACTCTCCGATCTTGGGCTTTTCACTATGTGAGTATTTCGTTATGCCGACTTGACGAACATATCGCCGGAAGAAGCACAAAAATAGTTACTGAAAACAATAAACATGTATCCCCCTAGAGTAGAGTATGTCTCTCGCAACGAATAGCACAGACTGCTTCCGGCATCTCCGATCTCCATGCTTCCCGCGATACTTATGTAATCCTGGCCTGCCGCCCAATCTCAGTAGGCTCAACTTCCTCCACTTAGGATCGTGCACCGAGTTAAGTCAACGTCTTCATCCTCGCAAAGCCCATCGCCATTTTGTACCTGTTTGAGCGGCGGAGACTCTGCTCATTTGCCATAAGCTCTGCAGCTTGGATGACAGTCAGTTCCGATTCCTTTGCTTTCGCCTTCAAGATCTTAATTATGAGCTCTAACTCGGTCTCTTCTTCTTCTGTTCGAGATCCACCTGGTTTGTTTTCCAACTCAAAACGTGCATGTTTCAAGTAAGAAATAAGCATCCCCCTTTCGATGGCCACCTGTTCAGCGTCACTAGAGGGAGGGGGAGGGTTGGGAGTAGGCCTGTCCGCTTTCGTCACATCCGCCATAGATAAGTCTGCGAGTTGCGGAGAAACCAGCATGTCAACTGACGCAGGGGTGCCGGTGTGAGACATGGGCTCTCCAATCGGAGTAAGAGGTGGAAAACTCGCGATGTCCTGGCCTGCAATTTGCACCACGTTTGTTCCGACGTCGAGAGGTAGGGGCATGATGCTCTTTGAGTCCACTCTGCTTCGTTGAGACTTTGTAGGAGGGGTGCGGGTATCGGCGTTCGAGTCGCATGAGATTATTGTCGATTCAGAGGTAGTTGGGCGCTTACGTTTGCCGATCTCAACAATCTTCTGTTGTTCCGCACGTTGTCTGATCCACGGGGCGAGACGCTCACGAGAACTGGTGAAATTCCCGTTGAGTTGCTTTTTATAAAGCTTCACGATCCTTTTGAAGAATGATGTCCTCATAAAAGCGTCTCGCACATTCTCCTCAAAGAAGCAAATCCAGTACCGGTGATTCTTTGCAGGCATGCCAGATGGAAACCCCCAGGCAGGATATTGTGGTTGCATACCATCGAGGGTACTTTTCCTAGTCGGACACATGTGCGTAAGATGACCTCCCACCTCAGCGCAATGCAAACATACCACCTCGTCTCCAAACACCGCGGTCGTGAACTTTTTCTTCCTCGCGAGACCTGCTGATGGAAGTGAAATCGTGAGCTTACGTAGAAAGCGTTGACCAACGATATCGTCACTTGGCGTCGCTATATGTATCATCGCTATCGGATTTCTGACCGCTTTCGTGCCACTGTTTGTGAGCATAGCAAACTTAGATGGAAGCACTGTCCATTCCGCCAAAGCACCTCCCTTCGAAAAAATCCATTCCTCAACAGCCTCTCTTTGTAAGTATGCATCGCAAAAGTTAGCTAACCGTAAAAACCCCTTAGTAGCACATTCCAGCTCAGGATCCGATCGTTGTATCTTGATTTCGTAACGGATACTTTCGATCGGCGCGTTGCTGGACGTGCGAGTCTCCATCACAAAATCCCCTTCTGAGACCGAAAACTCAACCATATTTTCGAACGATTCTTTTACCTGAAGCTTGAAAGAAGCTTGGGAATTGCTGCCTCGCTTGACGACTTGGAAATAATCTGTCGGCACAAGCCTTTGTTCTATGCTTTCGATCGGAGAAATTGATTCGTTCCCAGGATACAGAGCGAGCATACCCTTGCGAAATCTAGTCTCTAGTGCGCTCATAACTACCAACTTAGGTTCCATCAATATCCGCATCCCAGCCTTAGTTTCCACGTGCTGAATATTCACTAGTGCGTAAGGGATAGTAACTTGTATGGTCCGGGCGACTACCGCCAATGCTGCACTGATAACCACATCAGGAGTGACGAGAACATCACAACCTTCTAAGTCCGTGCACGAAAATTGGACATCTGCCGGTGCTTCTTGTCCCTTAAAGATGCAAGGGTCAAACTCATCGTCAGAGTCGGAGTCATCTCGTCCTGTTTCCCTGTGCTTCCAAACGATCACCCAAAACGGACCACCTTCGCCTGGTCACCAGCCGCCATATGCTATTCTTATGCAAACCAACAAGTTACATCATCGCCATATTTCCCGAACAAAGTAGTTAAAATGAAAACGTCACAACCGTCAAAAAGTTTTAAATTGGCTCATAACGGGGGGCATTTCCTTCTTTCGAAGGCGCTCCGCCCTATCTCAGCATATTTGGGTATGCTTCCCATACAGGGCCAAAACAACACCTGTTGGGTTCGTTCGACATCTTGTTATGATTGTCGTGCAGTTAAGACGTTATTTTTCACGTCGATTCCTTATTTATTGCGATATATTGTTTCAAAACTGCTGGAATTGGCACTACGACTAGTTCGTACAGTCTAGTGTCATTCCCACTGTGTCATCTTCGGTGGTCAGCCTGTGACACTCAGCTCGGGTATATCTTGTGTTTTACCCAAGCTTAGTGATCCGTTGTTTCACCGTCGGCAGCGGGTCCCCCCTGCCTGAGCTGCTGTTTCCAGCAGGTTATGGTCCCTCTCACGTTCGCGTGAACTGAATTTTAGCGTAGAATTTTATTTTATTTCCGCCCTATCTTTCGGTTAAGCGTCTCCACGCCTTGTGGGACGCTTTAGAACAGATTCTACGTATTTTCTGGAGGCGGCTGCTTACGGCTTTGGGTGATTACGACGTGGTGGTGCTCTCCGACGATTTTTCGTTTGCGATCTTTATTTGGATTTGTATTCGCTTCTTTATTCGATTATGACTTCATCGCAGATTTTGGAGAGTGAAGAGCTCCTAGCTCTTTTGGAATCTATCGACACTGGTTTTGCGAGAGTCTCGACTCTCAAAAGATCTCAGCTCATTTCCTTGTGCACTTCCATGCATGCGGCTATTTCGCATTTCCGTGGAGCGGCTCAGATTTCGGCAGTATCGAACGAGAATTTTCCGGTAGTATTGAACATCTTGGTGGCTAGTGAGCCACAAGTTGGTGGTGTCTCGGCCGAGACCGCTGTTTCTGGAATTTCGAGCGGAAGATTTTGCGAAGTAGGAGTGGGCGATGCGCCGGCTATTTTGGCGTCCCAATCAGTTTCCACTCAGATTTCCACCACTAGACCCTTGCCTAGTGCCACTAGGGCAAGCGAGATGGTGCCACAGGCCCCTCCTGTGGTAACCGAAGTTCATTACGTTCATGCGCCTCCAGTTGTGCCTGCCTATATGGGCTCTGGGCCGGATCGCAGTTATGAGGAGTATTTACTTAGTGAGGATGAGGATGAATCGGAGTACCCACTTGGGTATTTCGATGATTCCAGCGGCAGTTGTGAGGAGGAAGAGGAGCAAGATGGCCACTTGGCCGCTCCGCATTTTTCGTCCGATCGATTGGAACGGGATTCCGAGCTGGACACAGGTTTTCAGCGGGATTCTTATGGCGGAAGTTTCGAGGCCCCACTTGGGGAAGAGTTTTTACCGCAGAGCGAGTTTCATGTGGGCACAGTTTCTTTTGAGGGTGAGCCTACTGTGGACGATGAGGATGTCTACACCGCAGAGGAGTGGGCTGCCTGGGAGGCAGGAGCCCACGATTCCGACGGAACTGGTGGTGCAGATTTTTATGATGAAGAGACTTATTACGAGGAAGATGCTGGGTACGACTCTGGTGATGGCTACTATTGATTTCTTTAAACAGACAGGCGGTGTTCCTTTTTGGCATTTCTCCACCACTTGCTGTAGTTTTGGACAGAAGAATGTTATTTTATTTCTCACCACTTGCGGGCAGCTTTTCAAGATTAAGACGAACGATTTATAGGCAGGAGACCTTTGCAGTTCGCAGAAGTTAGAAGCTAAACCGACAGGCAGACTTATTTTACATTCTCCATCACATGCAGACAGGCGAGATCTGTGGGAGCACCCACCACTAGCTGGCAAAGCATTAATCTTAGCAGACTAGATTGGTCCTAGCAATCTCCGAGGCTTAGTAGTATTATTTTGCTAGCCTGTACATTCATCTCGCCACCTGTGACTTTGACTAGCTCCCTAGAGTTAACATCTTGACATTTCTCTGTAAACTCTAGTAGCTAGGGTGGTGAGTGTCACTAGCTGGCCCACCTCAGATGAGGTGGTGTGCTGGAATTGGCACTACGACTAGTTCGTACAGTCTAGTGTCATTCCCAGTGTGTCATCTTCGGTGGTCAGCCTGTGACACTCAGCTCGGGTATATCTTGTGTTTTACCCAAGCTTAGTGATCCGTTGTTTCACCGTCGGCAGCGGCTCCCGACTGCCTGTTCAGCTGTTTCCAGCAGGTTATGGTCCCCACTGCCTGTTCAGCTGTTTCCAGCAAAAACACCCGGTCTGGGCGTTTTTGTATTTTTCGGGGCAGGGGGCCAGGAACGGCTTCCACCTTTATGACATGACATGACATGACATGACATGACATGACATGACATGACATGACATGACATGACATGACATGACATGACATGACATGACATGACATGACATGACATGACACTTGACCTTGGAGCTCTGTCGTACGTGTGACAAGTGTCACTGTTCGTGTCACGCAGACCCGTGCAGTAACACTAACAAGGGTTCAAGTATCCCCTTTTGCTTAACAAGATAGTCTTTGGATATTTTAATGAAACCACACCGACAGTTGAACAGTGTTGCAGTCTTCAAATAGTCGAAAGATTTAAATGGTCAAAACACGGCGGATATGTCTTCTGAGCAAAAGTGCAGATAAGCTGCAGGAACTTGACGTGTCTCTGAGCAAGTACGGTGTCGAATCGTTCCGCGTGGATCCTGTTTTCGATTCTGCGGAGAACGGACGCGAAGAGGAAACGCGCACAAAGCAAATCCGCGACTTGCTACTGGAGAGCGATTCGACAAGATGGGTGAAAGCTGTATTCAAAGAGGAAATGAAGCTCTGCAAGGCAGAATGTCCAACGGAAGTCGCCGAACTTGTAGACTGCGAGCCGGTGATTGCGATGTCAACACTTCACGTATGGACGCTGTCATCGGACCAACAAGCAAGAATACGGGAATCAAAAGCTTACAGCACTTCTCTTGTTCATCCCGGTACCATGCGCGAGGAAGAGACCGCCGGGGGTTCGCCACTTACCGCAGGGCCAGAACCAGCTCTGATGCACTCCAAGTGGGAGTCCTCCGTCGAAGGGTATATTGACCTCTCTCGACGTGCGGTGTCTTTGGAAGGTGTGTTTGGCTGGGACGACATATTTGTGGTGAGAAATACCTCCCTCTCTTTCCAGGAGATGCGCCGCCTTGGCCACAAGGTTTCCCCTCGAGACAACAACTTTAACCAGTACGTGATTCAGCATCTACACTATCAACAGCGCAAACACACCAACTTTATCAATCCGAATGGTCAAGACGAAACCATATCCTTCAAAGAGCAGACATCCGTCGGTGCATTCATTCAAACTAACGAGTTCATGAACAATTCAGTCGCGGTGGAAACTGGGCTTCGCGATGTCTTCGTGGCGGTCGCGAACAATGGCGCGTTTTTCCGCTCTGCTAAAACTCGCCGGGAGGTGAACTATTGGCTACCGGGTCTTAACGCCGGCATACCCTTTGTGGCGAAGAAGGACCCTATCCACGAGATCACCTTCACCGCTCATGACTTCGGTCATTTTCTGGTACGGTCTTCCTGACATAGACTTTGTTCCCGGCACTCCCACCATTATCCACGTGATCAATTGGATTGGTCTGAAGTCATTTTATCAACACACGCATATACAAGTATACGCATGTGTGTACGTGTGTGCCCGAGCACCAACATGGATAATTTCCAAAATCAACCTGCAGTACAAAGGTGGATGAGCTCCCAGCTACCCCACCGTTTCTTTTTTTACTAGGATATGTGTGTGGTGTGTGTGGTGTCTGCTGCGCTGGTAGCGGGACTACAATCTTCTCTTGAGGGCGGCAGACTGCATGCGTGCAGGATGCTGTTGTGAATACGGCTGGTTGCCCGTCCTCTCGTTCCGTGAAAGGGGTTGTGGCTTGATATCTCATTCTTCGGATTGGCGTGGTCCGCTTACTCCGTTACCCAGAGACCAACAATTGTTGGGCGATGATCGGTCACATCGTATCATCCTTCCATGCTGCCTTGCATCTGGGTTGGGAATATGTATGAGTTTGTGGTATCTTGTCACGGCCCCGCCCTGCTCTTGATTTGCTTTTCACATCCACTGGGATGATGATGGGCTGGCTTTTGTTGGCCGATCTCATGCCGTTCAGTGTGTGTGTGTGTGGTGTCTTGTCACGGCCGGCCCTGTTCATGAATGCTTCTCATTCCACTGGGATGATGGCAGGCTGGCTTTTGTGGCTGGGCCTCATGCCGTTCTGTGTGTACGTGTGTACGCCAATTCCCCAAGCGCATCAATCGATTCAAGTCTTAGGTTTTATTTCTCAACGCTGCTCTTTTTTGTACATAGGTAGTAAGCGCTATTATCTGCTATCGCTTCTGACTGAGGGCTTGACTCTGAGCTTGGCGTGTAACTCTCGTGCACTACGGATTCGCCTGCCTTTGCGAGTTGAGATCTGAACAACCTAACTTAGATCAGTATAAGCATCTCCGTAAGGCTTTGAAATCGGTCAGGTTCTCCCGTGAATTCGCACCAGTCATGCGATTCCGTGGAGATTTCCCTGTGGTCGCCATGTCGTGAATCGGGGGTTGCTCCCGGTCAACTGGCACGTAAACTTGTGGGACTTGTTTTGGTTGGCAAGAAATCTTGTAAGGATTTTCCCCAATTCGTGCCAGATATTGCGAGTCTTCTGGGTTTGGTAATGCTCAGGGGAGTGTGCCAGATACCTGACCTGGTATACACGGGAGGGACTTCCCAAAATTATAAGCGAACGTATATCATGTACCGTATGATGAGCGAGGCAACCACCCTTGTGTTTGCGGACATGCTCTTCGTGGAGACGCTTCGCCTCTGCGGCAAGTACGACTACGACTGGGCTCGGCGCAAGATCCACCCTCTCTTTCAAGACACCGGCATCAAACCCTTCGAGGAAGGCAGTCGTGAGACCTTTTTTGGCGCCTTCCGACAGCTGCTGGAGGCAAACGTCGCGTACTGCCTGCTTGGGGATGATTCCTCGTGGAAGGGCCTCATCGAACGAGCACGTGGGGGGGCCTTGGAGGGGGGCACATGCCCTAGTATCGAGAGCTTCAAGGACAAGGTGAGAACAGCGCACACTAGTATGCAATATACGTCTTGTGTAGTTAAAGATGTATATGTGTTTAACGTCCTCTGACCTTTTGTGACACGTGGAACGCTGCGTTGGGCTCTTGCCACGGAAGCTTTCAAGTGGCATAGTAAGACCTTGGCGAGTCTTCGTGGTTTGTTTTGTCATCACATCATAACTACTGCGGGGGCTCCGGTGGTGTGTCTTGAGCGGCATGGTGGGCTTCGGTGGCGCGTCCCCAGTACATGCCTTTTTTCGTGGAGGATTATAAGTGGACAAGCGCCAACTACCAAAACATGGCCAAGGATGCTGAAGTATTCTCTCGCTGGTGGGGAATGGTCGCTCCAATTGTTTCTGCGGCGGGTCTTGACTCGATGGCCAACGGCATCGGTTTGGAGACGGTTGAGCAACATATGGCTGCGATTGGGGTCACCGATGCCAGTCCAATTGCACCGAAGGAGCTTATCGAGAAGATTTTCAACCGTACTTTTGAAACTCGAATCAAGCCCATCTTTGAGACACCAGGGGGATATGCCCTTGCTTCTCCGGAGGTGCGCCTCCGCAATGCATTCACAAGATATCTAGTTGGGCAGTTTATCATCTTTGCACGCTTCCATTTCATCCCCCAAAGTAAGATCTATGCCGATAAGATAACACAATTCATGGTGTCGAATATGGATTCTCTGGACGAGGCAAAGGTGAATACTGTGCGTGCGCTTTATCGGAGCTACCTGCGCCACCTGCACAATCTGTCCTTACTCACAACAGACGATGTTGTGAACTTCGGTGAAGTTTGCCCACTCTTTGATCCGGTCTACGTCTTCTACGACGAGAGTAAGGATTTTTACAGCAATTTGTCGGAGGTACAGGCGCAGATTTTAAGTGACTGATATGCCCTAAATGGCATTATTAATATTTGACCTGTACCATGTCAACTTCACACAATGTCGGACTTGTCTGCTTGTTCACTTGTGGCAATGCATGAATTCGAAACTATTTCATGAGGAATCACTGCCGGATTTTATGCCTCAAACCGCGCTCTTGGCCGACTGAAGGTACGCGCGCAATTCATTGGACAAATGCAGCAAGCTGTGTGTGTTTTGTCGAGTTAATGATTCGATTTGCGGGTGACTATATAGGGCTCCACTCCATTCCATCTGCTCTTGATTTTAAGGACATGCATAGCATGAAATGCGTGAGGGTGAATACGTTTTCGGAGCAAGTGCGCAACTTTTCGCCAGTGACTTATAGATATCATGGGCATTATCATAAACTTTCCGGAAGGGTTCTTAAGTGTGCGAAACGAGTCAGAAGGCATAGCCTCTCTATATCGATTGGACTGCATTAGGTATACTACGATATTTCGACTTTCTTAAGTACGTTGAATATATTCAGTAGATTATTGCTGGTTTCTTCCACCCACAACCACGTCAGCGCAGTGTGTTGTCCCGAATGCAACGCTAGGCGTAACGACCTTGCGAAATGTCTCTCGCGCATGTAAATTGCGACAGGCACGCCAAACGTGAGGAATAATCAAATTCTGATACAAATAATACAAGATGCGGTTGAACATTGTGGGATTATCTTGGTCCCTTTAAACGGCATGTATTTGTTCCCGTGCAAATGCCACACACCACTATGTTGAGACGTTATACCGAGATCACACATATGAGAGCTCATATAACACTCATTTAGGATATCAATGTACTTGCATATGATATACCCATACCGGAGGTTGGAGCCCCCCTCGGGCAAGGGGTTTTTTAATAATCATATCGTACACTTGAAAAGCACAAAATGTTTGGTGCGAAATTTTTGAAAATATTGCAAATGAAATGGATATAGAGGATGCCACTACATGCCTACCTCTATATAACCATAACCACGCTCACAAATGTGACAACAGATGATGCAGTCTAGCGAGCGAATGATTTCCTGCAAACACTCTTTGAATGAGTAACGCCCACTACCCACTACCGGCGGGAGGCGCCAGCCCTCTGCTCCCCCCCTCTTTTAGGAGGAGGATATCCCTGTCTCCCCCTTCATCCCCGCCTTTCCCCTCCACTGCCATCCCGTTCCACCACCACAGTCTCA
Source organism: Cymbomonas tetramitiformis (assembly GCA_001247695.2). NCBI lineage: Eukaryota > Viridiplantae > Chlorophyta > Pyramimonadophyceae > Pyramimonadales > Pyramimonadaceae > Cymbomonas > Cymbomonas tetramitiformis. The sequence goes on from LGRX02002264.1 coordinate 28,571, forward strand.
GCCCCCCACCACCGACCAGCGACCACTACGGTCCCCCCGTATCCTAATGGTATCCTATTGTTACACTAATGCAGATAGACACTCTAAAATTATTAGAGTGTTTCTCCAATATTGTGGGGCCGTTAGCCGAGTTTGGGTAGTGTTTTTAATTTTTGATGCCAAGCATTTAATGCCAAACATTTGATGCGGAACATGAGTATGCATATCTACTACCATATTAGAGGAATCTCTACAATAATAGAGTAATCTAGAGTTCATGTCCAAGAACACTTGAATTGTACCCTAATGGGATCCTTTGCATCCAAATGCCACTTTAATTTCACATCAGTATAAGTGATATATTGCAATGTCCATCATGAAATAACTATACGATGCATTCGAGTATATTCTCGGGCGTATTAAATTGCATATATCAGACTACCTGCGGGTGCATTTAGTCACATTTGAATATCTACCACGACGTGTTACTTTAGCTTGCTTACTTGCATTGCGATTTTCAGGTGTATGCATGTATGTGTATATGCAGTATGTGGACAAAGCCTGCGTACTGATCACGTTTCGGCCGTTCACAGTAAGATAATTTGGACAATATTCAATATACAACGAAATGAAGACATTCAGTAACAAGATCCTGGCACATCCGTGCAGAGATACGGTCATCGCCCCGCCCAAGTTCTCGAAAACTTGGGCGGTCACTGTCATCGCCCCGCCCAAGTTCTAGAAAACTTGGGCGGTCACGGTCATAACCCCGCCCAAGTTCTAGGAAACAAGGACCCTCATATCAGGTAAGCGTTCAAATATGAAACAGCATAACAACGGTACGCGTCTCGCAAGATGAGCAGCAATAGCAGCAACTCCAGCGGCAGGAGATTGTCAAAGCAGAAGACTCTTCAAATTGCACAGTCCAATATTCCCGGACTATGCGAGGGCGGTTTCAGCTGTGGGTGCGATCGGAACTGCAGTTTCTTGTTCAGCACATTCAAGGGCAATATGGACCATAAGGAGCGCATGGGCCAAACTGAGTTCAAGTCTTACATTATGGCAACTATGCGCAAAGCGATGGTGAAGCGCGAGTCTGGAGAGCGTGTTCTTGGCACCCTGAAGCTTTTCGAAAAGGAGATCTGCGAGGAGGCGTTCAGAACAGTGTGGGCGCTCCCCAGGAGCTCGTACCAGCGATATAAGGCACTTATCCTTGAAGAGAAGGGGGAACTACCGGCAACAACTGCATTCCCTGTGGCGAAGGCGGTGGTGACGAAGATTTCCTACCACGAGGAGGTGTTCCGCGAGTGGGCGGATTCGAATATGTTGAAAGGAGCACCACAGAGGATGCCGGTAAGTGGTGCGCGCCAAATTCCACCCATCGATTATGGTGTGCAGTACGACTTGTATAAGTTCGACACAGAGGACCAGTGGGCAGTATGTGCTGAAACCTTCAAAATATACGTGAAAAACCTGCTCAAGGCTCGAGACATAACGGTAAGGGCGAAGGTGGAGGTGTCCGGAATCTGCACGACATGTGACGATCTGGGTGCAGAGAGGGCTCAGCTTCTTGGACAACAGGGTCGCGAACCTGCACGCTGGGACGCCTATTCTGCTCGTTTCGCGCGACACGACTACATTCACAGGTTGCAACGCACGTGTTATGACCTCAGGCGGAAGGAGGGTTCTGACCCTGACGGTCGGATCGACTCCATAGCGGCGGACGGCGCGGCAAATCAGAACACGGTTGTTCCGCATGCCCCGCATCAAGTTAAGGGCATCAGCGAGAAGAAACAGCATTTCTTTAACCTACACCTGCAGCTCACGATACTTCATGGCTCGTTGCTTCTATTTTCCGTTGGGCTCCCTTGGAGCGGGGCTAAGGGTGCAAACATGCTGCTCACGACACTGTGGAACTTGTTGCACTACACCGCACAAGGTCGCGCAGGCAAGCGCTACTTCCGGAAGGAGCTTCATTTGCAGCTGGATGGTGGCTCAGAAAACTGGAACAAGAACACGTTCGCGTTTTGTGCGGTGTTGGTGCACTACAATATTTACAACGTGGTTGTCTTCCACCGTCTGATGGTCGCGCACACCCATAACGACTGCGACGGTTGGTTTGGACTCATCAAGATGTTCATATTTGGGAAAGACGCGCGCAAATCTGGAGTGTGGCTGTTGACCCTGGAATCGTGGATTGGCTGGTTACGAAGCTGGCCGGTGAAGAAGTTCACCAAAATCACGGACGTACAAGGCCAACAGTTGGACTTCAAGGCTTGGCTGGAGCCGCACATAAACCCAAAGTTTGAAGGCTATTCTGGGAAAGTCAGGCGTACACACCTGATGCACTTCGAGAAGGACGTGGATGGTGTTACACGCCTGAAGTACAAGTTTGGAGAACAATACGCAAACCACATGCCTGACGGAGTGGATGAGGATCTCCGTATGGACCCCGCCAACGAATGCAGGTGTGGGAGGCGCTGTCTGTCCCAATTCGAGTATCGTCCCGTGCAGGCGTACTTACGTGAGAAGTCTACGCTAAACGGTCGCCAGTTCAAGGAGAACATCGTCGCGGAGCTCACTCGTGCGCGTAGGTTCAAGCCCGGATCGCAGAAGCTTGAAATAGAGATGTTCGACTCGCTGACGTTCCTGGGCAAGAAAGTCTGCAAGGATGCGTTTCGACGACTGCACTTTATTCCCGAAAGCACATGGTTCAAGTGGCACGCGCACGTGTGTGGGGGCGGCATGCTGGAGAGCACAAGGAAGAGGAATTTGACGCTGTACAACGACCCGACGAACCTGAACTGGACTTATTTCTTGGAGTACGCTGCTCACGAGCTGTTGCCGTTGGCGGAGCCACAACCTCAAAACGGCAAACTCCAAATGAATCCGATCCGACCAGCCGATTGTTATGCCGCATACAAGCTTATGCGTCGCGGCGTTTATCAGGTTAAAATCACGCAGTTTCGCAAGTATCTGCGCGAGTACCTCCGCGCGAAGCATATTACCATGCGCAAGCGGAAGGATTGTGCAGGTAAGTGCACGACATGCGAAATCTTGACGAAGCAGCGCCGTGCTGTAAAGGACTTGGAGGACCTGGAGGACTGGAAGACGCTTAACGACGCGCACCGGAGTGATTATCGAAATGAGAGAGCTCAGTACAATAACACCCGTGCTGATAGTGCCAACCAGTTCGGCATCAGTGACTCGTATTGTTTCGACGGGGCGGCAAACAACAACACCGTTTGTCCGCACTTCCCCGTGAAGGTCAAGGCGATGAGCGACAAAGCTGGAAGTTTCTTCCACCTTCATCTGCAAGCAGTCGTGATGCACGGCACGGTGTTGTGCATGTGTTTACTTATGCCATGGGTTCCTGGCAAAGACGTGAACATGTGCCTCACGACGCTCAATATTCTGCTACGGTATGTGGTGGAGAACACGGAGCGGCACTTTCGGCAAACATGCCACGTGCAAATGGACGGAGGGTCGGAAAACTGGAACCGGCATGTTTTCGCCTTCTTCTGCATCCTGGTTCACCACGGGCTGTACAAAGAGATCTACCTACACCGTCTGCCCGTAGGCCACTCCCACAACGACGTCGATGGCTTTTTCGGGTTGCTGAAGATGCTGTTGTGGGGTAAGACCGCGGATAAAAAAGGCCACTGGTTCATATCTTTGGAACAATGGATTGCCTTTCTCTTTGCCTGGACGATAACAACCATCAACAAGCACACGTACGTCGTCGGCTGCAACTTGGACTTCAAATCGTGGATCGACCCGCACTTGAACGAAGAGTTTGGTGGCCACGCTGGACGAGACCGCAAGGTGCATACTTGGTGCTTTTACGTCGCTCCGGACAAGCTCGTCCGAGCGAAGTACAAGTTTGGTGACAGGTTCAAGGAATGGCTACCAAGTGGCGTGGACGAGGACCCGAACCTTGGGCTGATTATTTGTACCAGTTATCCCGACGTCGACTCCGCCCCGGGCTATATGGACAACCCGGAATGGAAGCGCAAGGGGAAGGGAAACAAGGTATTGGACATGGAGCAAACAACGCGGAGCTGTCTATTGGGACTCCGAGCCGCAACGCCAGATCTGGTGAGCCAACAACGACACGAGGAATTGAAAGCAACCTTCCCCTTGCCTTTGAAGGTGGAGGCCGTGCGAGAGCGACATCCCGAGCGATTACCTCCGAAGTGGGACCTTTCACTGCTGCTGACACGTGCGCATACCCGCGCATCTACAGTCAAATGCGATGGGATCTTGAAGACGCGGTATGCTAAGGCGGAGCAGTTCAATGTATGTTTCGACGGCGTGACGCATAAGAAACAAGTGGTGGAGAAAGAAGTCCTGAAAAATATTGACATCAACGAGGTTGTGGCTTTTATGCGCGAGGCCAAGTATTGTACTGAGCTGATTTCCAGAAGGTAAGACGACCGTTTACCAGCCTAGTGCGATCTCATTTATACCTTATTTATATTTATTTTGTCATTATTGTCCTTCAAGTGTCTAAGCAAAGTCAGGTAGGTTTCTTGTTCTAGCTCCAGATCTTCCTACAACAAGGGCATTTTGCAATATCCGTGCAACTTGCCAAGTAGGCCTGGAAACAAGGGTGATGATACAACACGTTTTTGCAGTCACATCCTAACCCTGAAACCCACGTTTCCGCAGGGAAAATTATTTCTAAGCAGACGACGCACTTGTTTCCTTCCTCTCTTTCCGAGTTGGTGGTGGTGGCGGCTTGCTCCTGTGTTGCGGGAGTCCTTTGATTCCCGGTAGTCGTCGCTTCGTCTTCAGGTGTCGCTGTTGTGGAGCTTTGCAACCAAGGAAAAACCTGCCGCAAGATTGTAACCTCGTCGTCCGAGTCCGTTGTTCCTGGTGTGTTCGGAACGACGGTAGAAGAGGTCGTTCCTTGTTCTTGATTTTCGCTAAGAAAACCCTCACTCATCCAGGGAAAAACTTCCCTCAGGATTCTAGTCTCGTCGTCGTGAGAGTCCGTCATTGCGGTGTAAGAGTATGCGAAGATAATACGAAGTGTATAGAGAAGTTTCAAACTAGGGTTCGCTTACGCAGGTACGAGGATAAACACTTACACCGAGTGTTATCTGAGCGGAATGCTGAACTGCGGGGTCTTACGACCAAGACCAAGAAGTTGGAACGCCTGATCCAGCTTTTGAAGGCAGAAGATGCTGGTGAAGAAGCTCCCGCAGTTCGTGCAGAGGCAGAAGAAGCTGCTGAAGAAGCTCCCGCAGTTCGTGCAGAGGCAGGTGTGCGTGAAGCAAATGGAAAGAGGAGTCGGAGAGGAGATCCACCTGCTGCTCGCAAGAGGTTTTCAGGCGCACAAAGGCAAAACAGGGCGCGCAGAACTTCACCCGCCTCCGAAGGCGACAGCGATGATACTGATATGGAGATGGATCTTGCCACTCGCAGTCGGAGTCGGCAGGTTGCAGCGCGCAAGAAGAAGCCTGGAAAGCAGCCAAAACAGCAGAAACAGCCCAGCAGCAGTGAGGGCACGGATGATGGCGACGATGAGCACTCCTCCGGTGTTGACGAGAGTCTATATGACCGTGGGATGCGTTTGGCATCGCAGAAGGAACACTTGGCAGCCGACTACCGGTTCGAGGACATGACTGTGGGCAGCTATGCCGTGACCGTTGCAGGCGGGGAAGCCAGCGACAAGTGTTGGTTCAACGTTATGCTCCCGGACGGCGGTAAGTCACTCCCACTCCATTTCGTGGAGGTGGTGGGGCAGCATGCCTCACGGAAGGAGATAACCTGGCAGTTCTGGTTGCCAGCACAGTCACGGAGAACGTTCGAGACGGTAGAACAACTCTGTGAGGCTGGAGCTTTCGTACGGGGTGCCCGCACCCTTCGCATGAAGTCTACATTTGACGTGAACGAGGTGTTGACATGCTGGGATGAGACCGCAAAATCTGGTGTTCAAGGCGGAATTCCAGGTTGTGAGGAGAAAGCTGAGCTTTTAAAAGCACTGCTGGAGAACTCTGAAGAGTAAATAAGTGCAGTCAAGAGTTCGTATGTGCATGCATGTACACATGTGGTTGTGCTTACACCCTAAATTGGTGTTACCACTTAGGGTTTCCCCCGCTAGAGGGCCATTTGCTCCAGAAATCTGCACGGAGATGCAAGTGCTTGATAGTTTATTTGTTCAAATATGTTTTATGGCAAACTACATTATAACATAGCACGTGACGGGTCCATTAGCAAGAACCTTTACATATGTTACCCGCCCTTTGTGAATACGCGTGTGATAAAGCATAGGGTTTGAGGGGGGTTTTGGCAAAATTGTGCTGAAATCGATGAAAATATCAAACATACGATAAACAGGTACATATTTTTCCCTTTTTACTTCCATTTTATAACCTTTAATCTCGATCTAATACCATATGTGGATTTTTGGAACACTCCTCAATATGCCTAAGAGTCACGCGTAAGAATTCTGAAAACCCCGCCTCATACGATGAGAAAAAACTTCCAAAATTATAACCACCCTATTTTTTGGGCATGATATGTTTAAAATAATGTAAAAAACATCAAAACAATGACCTTCAAAAAATCTTCCAATTTAGAGCGCATCTTCCAATTAAGAGCGATCGTCGTTTTTCGACAGCAGCCCCACGTTAGAAGGGGTGAAGCCGCTAGACCCGAAGGAAGAGAGGGAAACTCGCACTGCTTTCAGTCGCATGTGCGACTACATCCACTACCGTATTCCAAGTGACACGCTGGACACGTTGCTCGGGTACTTTCCCTTGCCCACGACCGCCGAGGACTACGATGCCTGGGCTGGACCGACGCCGACCCCACAGGCTCCTGTGGATTTGAAGGAGCTTACGAGAACGCCTGGCACAAGAAGCCAGTGCAGGAGGAGGTGCCAGAACGGACGATGCCCGAACAGTTCGAAGTGTTATCCGATGGTCGCAACGTGTTAAGCAAGGACCTTCCGCGGAAACCTCCACAAGAGATCGTGCGCAAGTGCGTGGAGAAAGCGAGGGACGTCGAGTCCGTCGATTTTTGGTTCGTCCCGTTGGTCGGTTGCGAGCACCTCGATTTCATTGTTAGGTCTTGCAAGTATTATGCCTACCTGAGTCTTAGCTGTGTGTCTTACGCGTCGGCTGCCATTGCAGGTACACGGTGGCCGAGTGTAAAGCAGCGTTGCACCACCTGGGAGTTGAACTTCCTGAACGCCCACTCAAGGAGCCGTTGGCGAAGGCCTTATTTGAAGCGACGGATGTCGCCCGAAAGGCCCACCACGAAAATCTCAGAGTCCTTCGAAAAAAAAGCCGAGCGACGACAGGTGAGGAAACCGGGGAGGAAGCGTCGGGTACGGAGCAGGCCTTGCCTGCAAGAACTTCCGAAGCCGGCGGAGCTGCGCGGGCGGCGCCATCACTCGGGGCTGTAACAGCCACTACACAGGCAAGACGAGAAGGAGCTGCTGCGCGAGGCCCGCAAACCAACGAAGCTATGCCTACTCGACCACAGGCACCGGCAGCACGAGGGCCAGGCGCAGGTGGCCGAGGATGCCCTGCTCCTGCAGCGCCACAGGGAGATCAAGCACGAGCTCCAAGTGACAAGCGTGCACGCAGTTCGCCATTGGCAAAGGCGTCCCCAGGGAGCAAGTCTCCACCCGGGAAGTCTCGACAAGCGCGGGGTCGTGAAAAGGGACGAGTGCTATTCCGAGCGGCCTCTGTGATCGGTCCGACAGGCGCCCTTATAACGGACAGCTTCGCTCCTGACGACGATTGCTTTTTCGAGGATGCAAACCATATTGCGGAGCAGGTGGAGAACGCGCATCCCCCGGAGGCGGCCACTGGACAGTTCGCAGGCGTCTCGATGGACGAGGACGACGAGGACGACGAGGACGACGAGGACGACCCGGACGACGACATACCGTTGGCCTACCGTAACCTTCCTACGGACTACACCATCGACATGCTGGCGAAGAGTGCGGGCAAAAGTTTCGCAGTTACGGTGGCCGCGGGCAACGACGGCTGCAGCTTTACTATCCGCATGCCTGGGAACAACGCCGTGTCCATGCCCATGCATTTCGTGGAGGTCTTGGAGGTGGATCTGAACACGAACAGAGTGAAGTGGGGGTTTTGGCTTCCATGTGCGCCTCTGCTTATGCCGAGAACGAGGAGAACAAGCAAAACCTTCTCTGACTTGAACAGCTTGTTCGCGGAGAACGCCTTCTGGAGAGCCGCTCCGAAAGTGACAGGTTGGTACGACTTCGATGCGAGTGAGATCCTGACTTGCTGGGACGAACCTCCTGGCAAACCTGCTGTCGGCGGAGTTCCAGGAGGACCTGAAAAGGCAGAACTTTTGAAGGTGGCCAGGGAAAACTTGGCCTCCGAGGCGTTGGACAGGTGAAGGTAAGCAACACAGCCTCATTCATTCCTCGTGGCACGCACACTAGATTGCAATGGCCACACGGCGTGAAACTTATTGTTTTTCATACATGTAAATATACGGTTTATTTGTGTACAGTCACGTGACATAAGTGTTAGCTACCAAGCATACGTCTCCTCATTGCACGCGCTAGCATCAAATATGCGCGCCAGGGTGCAGGTTCTTAACATACGCCCGCAAACTGCGCATCTCCTTTCATCTTCCTGCAGCAGATCGCTTTCCAGCTCTGTCAGGGCACCGTGCGTTGTTTCGCTGTAGCGGTTTCTATTTCGCCAGGCCCGCCACTCCAAATCCGAGTATCGGTGGTAGATCCACCCGCCCTCATACCAGTACACGAGATGCCTCACACCGAACCTTTCGCTGGATCTACGGCCGTGGACGTACATCGGCCAAAAACTCCACCAGTGATAGGTCCTGAGATTAACTGCATGTTGCCCGAAGTCCTCCCAGTCTTCGTCTGCTTGTTCCCGCGCTTGCTGCCACAAGCGGAGAATTAAAGGGTCTTCAGGAACCCATTGGGCTTGTTGTAACTGGCAGTCGCGAAACGTAAAAGTATCGAAAGGCCATATCCAATACTGCAATATTCCAATATTGGCCATACTGGTGTAGGTAGTCTAAGGTGCGGGTTGTGGTTCTATGTCACGAACGCAGGTGTGTGCAAACGGCCTCCGGTTACGACTCCTCCAACATATACCCTAAAACCCTGAACCTTGGACGCCCCGATATATCCATGTGCAGCACACCTGTAGGAACACCTGCCGCGGGATATTTTGCCTCTGACGTATTTTAATGTTTCCCGCGAAATAATACAGTTAACCGGTCTTCTTAGCTGCCGAGAATCGTGCTGGAATAGCCTGTTCAGGGCAAATTTACCCGCTGAATGCCCATGTTGGGTCACATGAAGCCTGAGGGAGCATCACCCCTGGTTGGTTTCACTCCCGAACAACTTTTCCAGCACAATAGCTTTTGAAAATATCTCCTTTGCTGCTCACTTTCGCCCGATGAGAAGAATTTTAGTACGTGACCCTCCAAACACCCTAAAATGGGCCATAAATCTGCTGGATCTCTCCCATGTAAGCAAATAGTTGCATTTTTGGAAATGTCAAAATATTACATATTCTAATAGTGCAAAAATCTAACATTTCGTTCACAAACATAAGGCAAAATCATAACTTTCCACACCTAACACGATACTTCCACCTTTCCCGTTTTCTTGCCGCACGCGTGACTCGCGTGGCTACTTTGAAGAGTCAAAAACCAGATTTTTCGAAATTCCTTCAAGGACTATTCAAATTAACCCTCATATTTGTCATTCAGAACCCCAAAAACCAATTTGGCAGACAATTTAATGCTTTCTCATTTTTTTCTCATTTACGCCCGCGTGTCTCATTTTTGCGATATGGTCGTTCTACGTGTACCTACGTGTACCCCGTGGATGGGTACACATGTACGAAATCGGTACATGCGGGGTGCATGTGTACGCAATCGATCGCGTACACATGTACCCAGAATGCACCAGGTGGGTACATGTAGGTACATGCCGGGTACATAGTTCCTCGTACACATGCATCCAACGTGTACCATATGGCACATGCTGAGTACATGCTGGGTACATGGTTTCTCGTACACATGTACCAGACATGTACCAAATGGCAGACTAGTGCATGTTGGGTACATGTGAACGCACCCCCTTAGTACGACTTGGGTACATAGTTACCCTACGCGTGTTATATGGCGTGCACGTGTACCGACAGTGTACCGTGTGTAAATTTAACAATTCGTCATAACAAAACGATCATTATATACAATTATATTTCATAAAACATATGTTTATCTAGCATGCCTCATTGTCACTGGGATTCTCATCTCGGACAATCTGCTCAAAGAAGTCGGCTAGCGGATCCAAGACCACCGAGGTTTTCATGCAAGGATGCTTTCGAATCACCACTTGATGAGAAGCAATCTCCTCGGCAAGCATAAACGGTTATTTTCGATCGAATTCAGTGGCCGGATTCTATGGGTCCGGGACGTAGAAACACTTTGAAATACTATCCGCTCCTATGATGAAATACTATCCGCTCCTATGATGGAATGCCTCGCACTCAAAGCGGCCGTTAAAGCTTACGTTTGTTTATTGAGCCACGAAACCTTGACAAACACGTACGGTCTTCCTCCAAACTCTACTCGATAGATGGCATCCACCCGGCCGAACCTGGAATATAAGCATCCCCCGCCTCCCGACATCAAGCACGTATGTACCGATATCAAATCAGTCTCACACCGCCCGTCTCGTGCATGTTCGGCCCGCACACTACTGCACATTGGTACATGCGTACCTAACACGTACCCATCATGGAGCCATGGCGGGTACACATGTACCCACACGTTCCCATTTTAGGTGTAAATGTACCGAGGGTGTACGGATACTGATGGAACATGATTGTGTACTCATCGGTCTGTTTGTTCCTTTGTTTGCTCGCGACCTTTCGTCCGCACCCTCTCGACGTAAAATGATCGGAGGTAACATTGCACTGTCTTGAACTTTTTGTCCATGGATGCGGTCCGGAACTTCATCGTGCCCACTTGCACTCGATTGAACTTGCGGCATCGAGGAGGGCAACCTTCGAGTAGAGCGCGCTCATACTCTGTGTATTGTCTTCCCAACCATGGGGTGGGGTCTTGGTCGATGTGCACCTTATTGTACTTGGCGGTATTCGGCACCTTTGACCCGAAGGTGCGCCTTCTGCAAGCAACACATGGCGCCTAAGCACTACGGAAATGACGGGGACATATGTACCGCGCGTGCACTGCATCACGGGTGCAGGCTAGGTACGCATGCACCGTGACAGCACTGGAAATGGGTGCGACCGGTGTGCATACGTACCGACCTATCGTACATGCTTGGTACATGTGTACCCACAATGCTCGACATGCGACTCACAGTATTCTGAGTGACTGAGCAAACTAGTGCCAGCTGAAAAGGTTGGCTAAATTCAGATCGTCTTTAAAATCTGACGATCGAAATAATTAATGGTGGATGATCGCTCTGAAAATGTTGGCGAATTTCACGGAGTCTCTCAGGGACGTGGGATCGTGCAGACGTGGGATCCTCTTCGATCTCACGAGGTAGATGGACTGTACATTCTGAGAGGAACACAGAACTCGTCGAGTTCAAGGAATTGTGGTGCGCCTGGGTAAGACATTCTCAGGAGGTGGAATGGCGTGAATGCAATCGGATACATGCCAGCGTGCATTGCTAGTTTGCCACCGTGATGAAACCCATATGTATCCGAGCCAGAGATGTGAAAGCGAATATGTATATAGGCCGTCGATTTAGAATCATGTCATTATAATCCGGAAAATACGACACGTCTACTCCTTCCACAGCCTATTGCGTGCCATTCTTAGAAAACAGCACCGACTAGTTTTAGTTGATCACAGTGCAAATGTCGGACGCTAAAGAGCAGCTTACTGAAATTTTAGCAAACCTTTCCAGCTCTGACGTCCAGGAAGTCCTAGCACATGCACTGGAACGTGCGCAAGTCAATTTGCGCACCTTGTTTGCTTGGGATGACTTCCTCGAAGAGATCCCGTTGGCATACTACACGCGAGGCCTGTCACAGACTGCTACGCAGGCTCTCGCCCGCAAAGCCACAGAAGCTCTTTCCATGCATACTCCTACGGAATCTGGATGTGTGGATGAGCAAGGGGGTGCTATGTCTCGTGGCAGTAAGCCTAGGAGCCCCATATCAGTTCTTAAGTCATGGGTTCATGTGGAAGGGACTTATGTGACTTCCTCTCCCACGGCTGGTACGAGTAGGTTGCGGAGAACGACAACTGATTCCTGTCGAACGATATCTTTGGGGAGCCTAGTGGAATTGAGGACACCCGACAGATTTCGTGATAACTGGTTTGGCATCGTGCACAAACTGTACTTTCCCGGTCTGTTCGAACGCGTTACGTACCTTCTCTTGTATTTCTCTTGTATTACCTTCTCTTGTATTGCAGTTTGTCCATAGGAACTTGTTATCTATGTTTGGTCATTTTGCCCTTTGTATTTTTCAGCCTTCTTCGTTGACGGAATCGTCAATGTTCTTGCCCGCAGCGAAGCAGGTTGGAGACCGAGAGGTTATTGGTCGTTGCTATTGCGCTTTTGGACCAGAAGAGTTGCAGGACGTCTACGGGATCTCATGCAGGAGTGAGAGATCTCTTTACTGGGGGGACTCGCGCGGTATATGTATCATCATCTCTGGAAGTTGACTTCGCTTTGGAGGAGGTCTGTAAAGTTTATTTTTTATATCCGTCGATTCTTGATATGGGAGCGCCAACTGACGTCTTCTATGACTCCTTCTTCGATCCAGAGAAGAAGTCCTCTCCGGAGGCCTTTCGGCCAGTTTTCGAGAAAACATCTGTTTTTTCTTGTTTTGACATCTTTTTGCATTCTTAATGGTCAAAATTCTTCCGGCCAATCTTCGGCCAAACCCTCTTTTTGGGAGACTCTCTCGGCCAGGGGCCGGTCAATCGCGACAGGACTTCTCCCCTGCTTCGATCACGTCAAGAAGTCTTTGCACCCTCTTGACTTCGAGAGGAGGCTCGGTCCTTCTTTGCTGTGCATCTGTGCAGCACTGCTACGCTCCAACTCGGTGTGACCACAGATCCTTCCCCTTGTTATGAAGTTGAGTGTATATCAGTTTCTTCGTTTTATGTTGAGTGAACATGCGGTGTGCTCGTCCCTGCCTTTCTTTCAACAACATTTTAGCTGACATTTTTTATGGTGTGCTTGAGCGTGCAGTGTGCAGGAAGCACTTTCTTCGACACTCTGGAATCTGCGGTCACGCGCTTCTGTGCTTGCAAAGAACTCGGTAAACGCCCGCACTGTCCCTCGGTACAATTGTATTGCACCCGAGAAGCTCTGTTGTGCGCCCTTCTTGATGACCTCCTTCGCACAGCGACCTCCGACAAGGGCAGTATCAGAAGGGAACCCGGTCTTTTTTGTCGCATGCATGGTCATTTCTGTCGCTGTCGCAAGAAATGTTTCTGTCGCACGTCAAAAATTCCGAATCTTCTGAAAAAAACAGAAACGGGCAGTCGTTCCCTTAAAGGGACGATGCAAGATTTCACAAAAAAAGGTTGGGGGACGAAATGACATCGTCATCGGAACACTGTCAAAACTGCTCAAAATTTTTCCACATCACAAATTTTGATGTTCAGCGTCGTCACTCGCCTTTGGAAGATACACCATCCCCCCATCGACTATTTTTCGACCGCCCGATCGAATCGTCGACCGAACGATCGGACAGTCAGATGACAGATGCTTGAAGAAGGGCATCTTCAAGTTGTCGCAAGGATCTTGAATACAACACAATCCTACATCAACTAATTTTCGACCGATCGATCGAATCGTCGACCGAACGATCGGACTGTCCGATCTCGCGTGCTAACGGATACGTTCCGCAGACGAGATCTTGAAATTGTCGCAGCGATCTTGAATATACTCCAATCCTACATCGACTAATTTTCGACCGATCGATCGAATCGTCGACTGAACGATCGGACTGTCGGATCTCGCGTGCTAACGGATACGTTCCGAAGACAAGATCTTGAAATTGTCTCAAGGCTCTGGAATATCTATTTTAGCAGCTAAAAAGGCCCACCTCTGACAATTCCAGTAAAATTTACATATGTCCTGCAACCGTCAGTAAAAATATGTTCCCTATGTGTAATTAAAACATAAAATCTACGGGGTGACGCCCATTCCCGTGCAACCGACACAGGAAACCAACTTCAAAAAAACTAAAACATCACGTAACGTGGGAGCCCCTAGCCCCCATCAGTATCTACGCCCCTATTCAACTACACTACTCGCCCTCCTGTATGTTGTATGCATTTGAAATGCACCGGCGGATGTTATGGTCAGATCCTCCATCAACCATCCCAATAGGTTGCAGTGGAAATCACTGCAACCATTCTTAGGTGTCCCACCCGTCAGCCGCCCATTTCAAAAGCATTCAATTCGCTACCTATTGGGGAAAGGGACACCCGGAACCGCTGCCCCTGAAGGTGCCCCGGCGGCTCTAGGTGTCAAAAATTACATCCAAAATTTACGAACGTCATACTTAAGCACACGTGCGCTCATATACCTGTGAGGCGCACCTGTGAATCTTACGGGTCGAACCTCCAGCACCACGCACCGCACTCTAGGGGCTTCCGTGTCTCCCGCGGACACCCTATTTAATATCAACGAAGGGTCTCTTTTTTTTACAACAAACCTTTCACCACTTAATATATCTTAGTATTTTACACACGGTGATGAGGGTTTGTGAAAGCTGAACGAACCCCGTGAGCTCTTGTATTCTACGGTTCCTTCACCGTTCTGTACTGTTCTCGTAACACGAATCGCAAGGTTTCGCTTCGCGTTTCGGTTCTCGAGTTTCGATCCAACCTCCCTCGTGGATTGCGCTGAAGACGCAAAATAACGTTACATATTTATGATGACAGGTCCGCTCTGGGCCGATGCATGAACGGGGATCGTGACGTGTCGTCTTTGTTACACGAGCGCTCCGCAACGGGGGGGAACGGGGAACAGTCGATTACGCATTCAGAACTGAACGCCGAATTCCAGATGATACTCCAATCCTACATCAACTAATTTTCGACCGATCGATCGAATCGTCGATCGAACGATCTGACTGTCGGATCTCGCGTGCTAATGGATTCGTTTCCGAAGACAAGATCTTTAAGTTGTCACAGCGATCTTGAATACAACACAATCCTCTATCGACTAATTTTCGACTGGTCGATCGGACCGTCGACCGACCGCCTGATCAGTAAAAACACAGAAATCCGCTCGATCGATCAGAAATCCGCATTGAAAATCGAATCTTGATGTTGTCACAAGAAGTGTCGCATAGTCGCAAGACTGTCGCAAGGATCTAGAATGTAGAAGATCCACTCGGGATACGATACGCATTCGATCCTCGTAGGTCACATCTTGAACAACTACAGTATCCTTTAAGCGGCCGACAACCCATCATTCCGAGGCGCCGACAACGACCAACCGTCCTGTGTATTGCTGTTTTTTTTTTTTGACTGTATTCGTGTCTGAATAGCGCACGGTTTCCTGCAGTCCTGTCTACTCCGTTTTTTTTTGTACTTTGTTTCTACGCTGGGATTGCGCGCTTCCGATCTCCAACGCTCATGCTCTGAGCGCGATGTGCTTTTTGCAGGATCTCGTGCGTTGAACGACGGCGACTGAAGTCCTGGCTGCTAGCTCCCTTTTATTATTTTGTTTTGACTTTGGTAGTGCTTCGATTCCTTCGGGAATTTTGCAAGCCGACTCCCATTTCTGCACTTTAGCGTGCAGTCGCTTACAGCAATTCGTGCGTTGCCGGCGACTGGCGCACGGTCTCCCTTTCCGACCTTCGTTCGTTTTTATGCAGGGAGTGCTTGGAGCCCGTTGGGCATCTTGCCCGTCGGGTTGGGTTCGATTCCCAACACCTCTGCTGACTGGCGTGCTGTTTTTTTGCAGGATAGCATGGGTTTTCGGCGTCAGCAATGCTATTTTTTTTGTATTGCCTTTTTGCAGTTACGATGTGTGAGCTATTTTCCTGATGACTATCCTGACCTGTACTGATATACAGATCTGTGCCCTCAGGAACTCTGTTTCGCCGTCTGTTGCACTGGATGGAGCTGCACGCATGTCGGCCGAGTTCGAAGACTGTTATTGCCTACTTTAGGATAGTTGAATTGTTTAATTTTATCACATTTAGTTTTAGTTTGCTTGTTCGTTCCTACTACATGCTTTTACATTGTGATAATAGTATATGTTAGATTGTAGCAAATTCCTGTTTGCATCCTGCAGTGTTCATGTGATGAATGTGCTCTGATATTGTAATAATAGAACATATTAACACTGTGCAACATTCCTGTTTGAAACAATAGACCTACTATTCGTCTGTGTGTTTTACCATTGGTTTGTTTTTGAAATTTTTTAATAAATTTCTGATAAGTTTTTTGCGACAAAATACCCCCTAGAATTCTATTTTGTCGCAGCTGCGACAAAATAGACCTGTAGCAACATTTATGTCGTAGCTGCGACAAAATAATCTGCGACAAAAATGACAATCAATGCGACAAAAAAGATCCGCTACCTCAGAATAGAGATCCCGACATCTTCTACGTTAGAACCAGTCATGGGTAGCTTTGAGACGGTTTATGCGGGAAAACGTGAAACATTTTCTTTCACCATCATTTGGCCTTGTAGTATTATCTACCGTCCCAAGGTCGACGGCGATCGAGTTAATTTCGTCATGACCGGTGTCATGAAAAGGAATGCAACTCGATATGTTCAATGAGACTCCCGCGAATGTCGTAGTGCTGCGCAGTTAGACATCGACCCTGAAGCCAACCTGGATATATTTTACTCTGTGGCGTGAATAACATTATGCCTTTAAGTGCACAGAGATACAAATCATATTTCATGGTAGGTTTTATTTTACACAAGAAATTTTGCTATTTGCTATTTGCTACTTCCTTTGTCTCTCTATTTCTTGCTTGCTTCAAAGCATTTGTGATGAGGACCTTCACTACTTGCTTCTGAGTTGTCACACTCTGCTTCCTGCGTTGAATCAAGTCCTTCTGTCTCTGAATCATTGTTTTATGCTGCCCGTCAGATATTATCTTTCGTAAAATATCTTCTTCTTTTTCAACCACCCGAGTTCTCCTGCGTAGGCCTTGCTCGTTCACGGTCAGATCGGGCACGGGTGCATGTTTCCTGTACTGGTCGAAGAACTTTTGATCCGGATCGGGCACTGACAAGTTGTGAGAGGTCCATACTGTGGGATCCCAGTCGCCCTTAAACTTGTCAAAGAAAAGTCGGAACTGTGTTTGTATGACTGACTCTGTTACTGAAAGTGTTTGCTGTTCAAACGCAGGTGCGGTCTTATCAAAGGTTCCATCCTCACACTTCACCCAGAACGGATTTCCCGGCTTGAGTCCATAAAACACGCGCCCTGACATCGGCCAACTTGTTAAATGGTGCGCCTCTAAAGCTTCGTTCATGTCTTTTCCAAGTGAACGATTCAAAATGTACTCACTTCCATGGCAGGCAAGGTGGTGCATGTACCAGGAAAGCCCCTCGTCTGTGTACAGAGTTCGACAACAACGAAAAAACTGCCGGCATCGTGGACCGAACTCTTTCTTTTCTGCTGCGGTCGGCTCCATTTTTCTGCCCACCTCGAAGATCTTTTCCCACTGCCTCCACAAATCCGCAACCGGCCCTCGAGCATCTATCACAGGTACCCAGATTGCCGAACTGTGTATCACTGATTTGGTCTTGCGACCGTCGCATGATGGACTGTAGTAAGTCCCTTTGCCTGATTTGTCGATGTTCATTTGATATTGTGCACCTGCTGACTTCCAGGCGTGATTGAGTTGTGTAAACTTCTTCTGATGGATAGCGCGGTCCTGTATTTTCAATAAAAAGCCACTCTGTGATCCGCATTCCAGCATGCAGAAAACATAGAGGTGCGTTTATGTGCGGTATGACTAGGAATTTGTCCGGACACTCTCTGTCCATTTTCCATTGTCGGTGAACACGTATGGTGGAGCCTGGCTTGAGCTTTGAAGCTCCGTTTTTTGGTAAAGGGCGTGTTACTGTAGGGCTAGACTCTTGTTGAGTTTTTGTATGTAACTGTTTTAACTTGTTCTCTGCGGTGGTCTGTGCAGAATTGATCACTCTGAGCTCGTTCGGGAAAATACCACAGTTTTTTTAAAAAATTCAAAAAGCTATTCTCGTGATGCATATGCACATATTGGTTACGAACGTTGGAAAATTTGTCTATCTACTGTATATGCGGTAGAGGTAGAGGTAGAGGTAGAGGTAAATACAAGAAAATTCGGCGGCTAACGAGGCTGTCTGATAAGTGTCCCCGTAGGCAGGCGGGAGCATGATGCTACCCCCAGTCTGCCCCTGCGTGTGACGGGGATAACACTAGAATTCCCCAGAAAATAGAATCTGAAGTGACGCACGCTGATGCAGATCCGATTCCGCCAGAATTCGCCGGCAAAATGTGATGCGATAGCTTGTCGTCATGTATGATCATGGTCACATCGCGATTTCAGGGCTCGATGTCAGGAAATGCTTCCCTCAACCTGATGAATATCGCTTATCCGATAACGTTGTTGCAGGTGATTCTGTTGCAGATGGTGTTTGGCCCAATTCCCGACGAGGGGCAAAGTCCACGTACGCGTGGCTGAGACTGACGCCATGAGCGATTAAAGTGTTCCCGCGCAGCGCGTGACACCAAGGGAAAAGTCGTCTCTGGAGGTATCATTCGGCCAATTCGTAAGAATCAACCACTTGTTTAAAAGTTTCTTCATGTTTTTCAATGGTTTCTCATACTTAAGGATGAAGTATTGTTCTGCGGTTGATATCTTCGGTCAACCCCGATTTTTGGGAGCCTCGCTCGACCAGGGACCGGTCGCGAATCGCGGATAGGACTTCTATCTCCCCTGCTCGCGACAGGCCCTCGTTGTTATCGCATTTGGCAGACCTCGTTGTCAGCCGCATCTCTTCAGCCTTCGTATGGGGAATATGATAGAGATGGCGTGGCTCTGGTTTCAGGGTCCACTTCTTCGCACGGGCAGAGCAGCGAGGCGACTCAGATGCTGCCGGAGAAGGCTCAGAACTTCATACGGCAGCCGCACTACCCGGTCGCGCCATCCGATAAGATACCCTCTTCGTATTTTGATAATTTCTATTCGATTATATTTCTATAATAGAAAAGGGTTCAGTTTATAATAGAAGTAGTACTGCGGTTATTTTATAATAGAAATAATAAAATTTTCGAGCTCCCTAAAATTCCGATTTTCTTTTGGTAATTTCTATTCTAAAATTATATTGCATCGGTTGTTTTGGCTTATTTTGGTTATAATAGAACTGCGGTTCAACATCCATCAATTTCCAACTCAATCTTTTTGGACATTTTTGCGTTTTGTTGTCATCAGCAAGCGAAGGGCAAGGGCAAGGGCAAAGGCAAGGGACACGGCTTAGGATAGAGACAGTTGCATATAGTTTAGGGACATATGAAAAATAGTTTCGTTCGGAAATATTTTTCATGTGCTTCTAAACTCGCATAGATACTGAGCCCGCTGACGGGAAGGGCGACTCGCAAGCATCTTTGAAGTTATCGAGTTTCAAAGATGCGTTTTGTATTTTGGGTGCGAATACCCAAATTACAAATCAGTCGAGCGCTTCCCGTTAACGCGGGGTATTCAGCATCAAACTGTTGAATATTCACAAGGTTGCGACTCAGTATCCAAGCTCACAAAGGCATCGGGCGAGTATCTTGGACATGAACAAGATTATACAAGCCGTGTTTTGGGTTTGGGTTTGAATCTCTACCCAAACCCAAAACTGAGTAGCAGAATAGGAGTTCTCGTGAGTTTCAGCACGCGGGACTCTGCACACGCAATCATATGAGTTGTGCTCCCGAAGTTCAAGGTCTGATGTTGAGAACTCGCGAGACGAGAGTTTGTCGACATCGTGCGTTTTGGGTTTGGGTTTGAATCTCTGCCCAAACTCAAAACTGCCTAGCAGAATAGGAGTTCTCGTACGTGTCAGCACGCGAGACTCTGCATAAAGATTCATAACAATCTTATGAGTTGTGCTCCCGAAGCTCAAGGTCTGATGTTGAGAACTCGCGAGACGAGAGTATGTCAACATCGTGCGTTTTGGGTTTGGGTTTGGATTTGGCTATAATACCATACCACACCATAAGCACCTGCTTTTGATTATCCTGTCACATGTAACATTTCTAATACAATCACAGATAATGACAGGTTGCTGGAGGTCCTGTAGGTAGGGGTACCGACGGGGGTCCCGTTGTTCCTGATAAACGGGAATAAATTATCCGTCGAGTAGAGACTAGTAAACAGTTTGATGATTAAAAAACCCCCTTGATTGTCAATTTCGTCGTCGTCGAATAGAGACTAGTAAATATTGTAAAATGCGCCCTACCTCGTTTATATTGATAGCATGGTTTCGTATCAAATTGTGATACCTCGTCACTTGTATATCTGCACGTACATTCTCTTGTTTGCGCATATTTTTCGAAGGAAGCATTGCAAGACTCCTGGTGCAGTTTATACTAGCCTTTTGTCGCGTTTCATACTCGAACACAGTTCGGATACGCAATATTTTGCGCGTGACGTGGTGTTAGTGTGCCGTTAGATTGTGAACGGGGTGCTGGTAGCGGTATACTACCGGTATACCTCGGAAGTAAATATACAGAATAACTCGGAACACCGGCTTTCGGAAACGATAACTTGATAAGTTGCAATCATCTGAAATAATAGAAACCTAAAACCTCTGTCGGTCGGTCGGTCGGAACTACACGTACGGTACTAATATTGTACTGTGGCTCTGTGACACAGTCACTACCTCTGGACGGAATTGAGTCTGGGGGGTCAGGGGCCTTCCCGTCAGGGCTGCCTGACTACCTAAACACCAGGATCTTGGCAGCTGGTGTGCCGGAAGAGTGTCGGCATTGTGTTATTTCACGCAGTGCATACACTTACGAGCGGAACTCTGAGGACATACTTAGAGCGCCATTACTGTACATTGTGACTAGCTTAGTGTAGTCTAACGGCGCACTAACCCCGGTACGTGCTAGGTTGCGATAATATCCTAACAATATATATCGCAACATACTAACGGCGCAATAACTGCCATGCGCCGTAAAGTGCCTAGATATCGCCACAATAACTGCAATCATCGCCACAACATGTGCACACTAACGGCGTCTTCACTCTTTGTTCATTCAATAAAGTTCGTGAAAAATGGTTCCCTTAGACCTTAGAATGCAGTTAGTGCATGTGTCTGAGTACATCGCCAATATGTTGCACTAGCTTACTCTGACATTGCATTAACTGACGTTGGTGCATCAGCAGTACATCGTTAGTATATTGTTAGCGCACGTTGCCGAATTTTACGGTTAGAATACTGCGTTAGCATGTCGCTGATATGTCGTGTTTGACGTAGTGTACAAACTACCAGCACCTTGACGATAACGCTAGTGTGTGTGCATTACCATCGCTCCAATAATCTTCTTAGTAATGCTATTAGTGCATCATTAGAGTACAATCAGAGTATGTCCTGAAATTTTCTAAAACAGCATGGGTTACGAATCGATTAAGGGTTAGACTTTAAGATCTTCGGTGACAGGATGTTAGTCTTTTCGTTCTGGCTCACTCGGTTTGTTTACAGCCAAAGCAAATCTAATTTCGATGCCAACTGCAACTTTTCCATTTTTCTGATTACCTGATAGCGAGACCAAAACTTGTCCCTGAAGTGAGAAAACGCTACGTGAGTCACGAGGTGAAACTAATTGGCAGAGGCTGTGAACACGGGAAAGAAAAGTGAGGTTTTCGGTTGCCCTATATTACTTCGCATGGATACTAGTTTATATACTGCTGTATAAACGTCTATATCTATACTGATCTTCATTCAAAAGAAAACTTGTAAACATAAACATATACTATACTATCCTGCTACTCTATTGAATGCATGCGGAAAGAATGAGCTTACGCAACTTATGCTTTAACGAGCGCCGTTTCTAACTTCACTAAAGTTGATGACCAAAGGGGGGAAGGAAGAAAAGGATTTGCCAGCCCAGGTCCCAATCCTGTTCGGATGTGCTATGTAAGACATAAAGAGCCCGTGTAACCTTCGGAAAGCAGATGTTGCTCACAACATGTGGGAACCATGGGAGGAGTCATTGTTGTTTTCTCAGGCCTTGTCGGGGAAACGACAAGGTGTCGGGGCGAGAAGGTTTCACATCTGGCTGCGGGCAAGAACGTCATTTCTTAGCAACTTGGACCTCATTGGATCAGACTTTCTTCACTAGCTGAGCTGCGTCAACTTCCACTATCCAAGGTTGAACCTGTATTCGGTCTTGAAGGGCCGTCTTTCGTACCACGACACTTGGCCTTTAACGAACATAAGTCCGAACCTGTGAAACCTGCTTTTTGGATCTTTGCAATTTGGTCGTCCGCAATGCCCATGGCTTTCAGCTCGTAGTATGTCGCGTCCACATCTTCCTTGCTCCCAGGCGCTGGTAAGTCTGAGAATATTCACTCCCATCACGAATCTTGGCTTAAGACCACACCCTGTCGAATACATTACATTGCTAGCGGATGCGAGCACGTCCAAGAGATCGAGCAAGAGATGTGCCCAACCTGTGATTTAAACTCTAAGAAAATTGAAAGGTATGCAAAAAGCAAGTGTAACAGGTTCCAACCGAGTTAGATTATTCAAATTCACTTCTGTCATTTTCGTACGAGACTGAAAATATCTTCTATTGCACTTCCTAAAAAACAAGGCACTATTACAGAAGGGGTGGGCGAACAGCGACGACCGAGCGACAGGCCCAGAATGAATAGTGATACATACACGTTCCGTCAGGTCAGCATAATGAACGAGAATGCGCCTCGGAAATCGCGGACATATCATCTCCGCATAATCAAAAGAAGGGCATGGTTGGAGGCGCACTCGATACTGGCACGCCACCCAGGTCAAGAACTTCGTTGTTATCCCGAGGGTCTTGAAAATATGTCAATGTGCCACTCTTCGGGTCACCGCGAAGTACTTGTTCCGCCTCCTTGATGAGATTTTGGATTTCTGACATATCTGGCGTAAATGTGCGGTTCATTCCGTTCGAAATGATTTCGGCTTCAACTTCTTGAATAATCCCATCAGAGTCGCTGCTTCTAGCAAAAACATTGACAGAAGCGTGTAGTGGAGCCTTAACTCTGATAGTCTTGTTCAAATCAAGGGTTTGCGTTTCGCGAGTTCCCATGTATGTATGTGTAAATGTACTGTGCCAGGTACAACCCTGTCCAAGTCGAAACTTCTGCTTGGTAGACACGGTGTTTACCTTTAGCACATTGTTTCACTGAGATGGGCTTCGGAGAGGGAAAAGTCAAGAAATCCAAAAGAAACCTAAAGAACTAGAAAGCGAAAGAAACCTAAAGAGAAGAAATTTCACTTTCGCCAGCGCTCGCCTGCGCTATCGTATCGGTAAGGGTACAGTAGAGCTCTATCGGGTATGTATTCTAATGTCGTATCGGTAGAAAAAGAAAAGTATCGAGATGTATCGAGTGACTCAAATTAATTCACCCCGGGGAGCCAAATCGCCCCCGGCTACCATACAGGCGAGGGTCAAGGGCAGTCCCTATTCTAATGAGAAGTTCATGGTTTAGTGGCTACTTTGTAAACTGACAGAAAAGGCTAATATATGATATGGGACAGGGTACGGGCGCTGGGAACTTCACTAAGTCACATGCTGACTGCATATCACGACTGCGTCTATCGCGTGAGAGACAGCGACACAGTGACCGCAATGAACGTCGCCGGCACGGGGGCACACCGTTCGCCCCATGAGGCGGAGGAACGTTGATGAAATTGCGTACTGTAGTTGTCTGGGAAGAATTTTGCGATGCAATTGCGGATTGGGATGGGTCAACGAAGAACGAGTAACAGTAAGTAGTCACGCAACGGCAGCGGCAATGGTGTCCGCGATGTCGATGTGTTCACCGTTTGCTGCCGGCGACGTTCATTGCGGTCACTGTGTCGCTGTCTCTCACGCGATAGACGCAGTCGTGATATGCATTCAGCATGTGACTTAGTGAAGTTCCCAGCGCCCGTACCCTGTCCCATATGATATATATATTAGGCTGGCGGAAGCACTTACAGGGTGTGACACCGTGATACACTGCAGACTAAGATGAGATAATAAAATAACTCTGAGGTTTTATTATCGAACTGGCGGAACGAACTGGCGGAAGCAGGCTGACGTGGCACCTCGGGTCAAGGGGTGATCAGAGAGAGTGTGACTGCCCCCCACCTTATCGGGGGGGCTGAAAGTCCCATCTCACATCACACCACCTCACTCCGAAGGCGTGAGGTGCCACAACAAGATAGGCAAGCTCGCATCCTAAACCTAAACCCTAGGCAAAAATAGGCAGCAGTTACAGGCCCGATGGGACCTCTCACAGTTTGAAACTACTGCACTACAAGCTAGAGTTGTTCATTGCAAGTGTCTGTTTGCTTTAATGTTGCACACCACCAGACCGTGATGCGTCTGGTGGCGGGTCGATTGCGCCATCGGCGAGAGGCCGTGATCCACTGAAACTCGGCAACCAGATGGGCCCCTGCGTGTAAGCAGGGCAGTGTTCCCACTCGTCCTCGTCGCCGGCAGGTGCGAGTGAACGGGCAGCGGCAAGATGGACACCACCGCCTCGATCGAGACCGCCGGGATGCACAGAGGGGTGTGGAACATCGCTGGGAGGCACATCACGAAAAGGGGCGTAGCCAGGTGAGTCAGGGGAGGGCGGATCCTCGGGCGGCCAATCCTCAGGGGGCGGCAGCCGCAACGTCATGGCGGCCGCATCCTCGGTCGTGGGCGGCTTCTCCGTGGCCGACGCGAGCTGAGGCACTGCCTGCTTCGTCCATGGCGGCGAAACAGGAGGTGCAACGGCGGCGAAGTCAGGGGCCTTACCGTCCGCGTACGCCTCCTTGCAAATGCGTGGGCAGAGGCCCTTCGTCTCCTGGTGGGCACACGTCACACCATACAAGCGGAAGCATGTGACGCAGGGGAAACCAGTGCCAAACCACTTTTTGAAGAGCATGTCGCCCTCTGCCTTCCACTCACCAACCGGTGCCTCGCGTCGCTCTCGTCGCTTGGACTTGGTGGCATCGAAGTTGTAGGCCGCAGCACCACCAGAGGCGGAGGACACAGCCTTCCCCGCAAGCTTGGCGAAGGGGGACTCGTCGCGAAAGACGGTCCGAAGCTCGAGCTGGAGGGAAGAAAAAGTGTGAATCGCACCAGCCCGTAAGTTGCGTAGCACCACCAGGTACAAGGGGGACACGTAGCACGAATTTGCCGCGGACGCGGCCAGGATGTGCCAGAGATCTCGAACTCGCTCTCGGTCAGTGTAGGTGGAGTGCGTGCGGGCGTGCTTGTCCATGAGCTTGCTGATGACTTCCAATTGCGGAGCTGGGTCCTTCTTCTCGTCGATGATGACAGCGCGCAACCTCGTCCAGAAGCGCTCAGTGTCGGGGTCAGGGATGCCCTCCACGAAAAAACGCAAGCGCTGGAGAGCACAGCGGCCATCGCCAGGGTGCACCTTGGCCGACTCGTTGTACAAACGCAGAGCCGAGCCGCGGAGAAAAACGGGCAAAATGGTGAAGATGAGCTCGTTGAGGACCATGTGGTAGGCCTCGTACTCGTTGTCCAAGTCGAGGAGCATGTCGAACTCGTAGTGCGAAATGGGCCCCAAGACGTGGTGAATGCTGCTGAGTAATATAGCGAAGTCAGTCTCAGCGTCCGAAGTGTCCAGAGTGATACCAACGTTCTTCTTGAATTCGTGGGCGTGCAAAAGGGTGAGGACGTCCTCAGCGTAAGTGAAGGCGTAGGTCATCTTGTCGGAGTACTCGTCCTCTCTTCCTTCCTCCACGGGTGTAGAGACCCACACAGCCGGATCCCGATGAAATTCGGCAGCAGCGGCGGAAGGGCCAACACAAGTGGGTCGTGTGCGCAATGATGATGTCGTGACAATGCGTCGGGTAGCGCCCCGCGGGCGGCCTCCATTGGTGGGAGATGTTTCAGAATCTCCGGAAGCACGTTGGCGGGCGGCGCGGATCGTTGCATGTGACGGGGTAGCCATTGCAGGGATGAAATATTCCAGTTTGAAAAATGCAGAGATGTGGCGAAACCAAAAACGCCGATAAGAAGGGGTGAAGGTCTCGTTGATTCCGGTTGAAGTTGGTCGAAAAAAATACAATTTTCTGGGGTACGTGCGGAGCTACGTGCGGAGGTACGTGCGGAGGTACGTGCGGGTTACGTGCTGTTACGTGCGGGTTACGTGCGGGTTACGTGCGTGATCAAAGTAGCCGAGAAAACGGATGCCACACCAAAGATGGTGGACCGATAACCTGACCGAAAAGGCTAATATATGATATATATATTAGGCTGGCGGAAGCACTTACAGGGTGTGACACCGTGATACACTGCAGACTAAGATGAGATAATAAAATAACTCTGAGGTTTTATTATCGAACTGGCGGAACGAACTGGCGGAAGCAGGCTGACGTGGCACCTCGGGTCAAGGGGTGATCAGCGAGAGTGTGACTGCCCCACCTTATGGGGGGGGGCTGAAAGTCTCATCTCACATCATATATCCCTGGTTTTAGGGGTATATCCAACATATCTCGCAAATATGTCTATGTGTCACTACGGGTGCTCCACGGAAAATAAGGATCCCCGAAAATAAGAATTTTATAGGATGTTCGGGCCGTCGGATGGTCCTTAACACTGGCTTAATTACCGAAGTTCGAATATATGCACCGTCCATTTGCCCGATTTAATTACTCCGTCCAGCACCTTATATGCGAGAACAGGTGTTCCGCTCGGTGAAACAAACTGGCTAAGCTCCCATAACAGTCCGGCCGAGTGCTTTTATCATGCATCTCGGAAACCCGGATAATACGAAGTAATGACTGACAGTACAGTACTACTGTACTGTCATCCTAGCTACTAGCGGAGTCACGGTTCCGATCAGAGACGGGTCAGGCTAGGGGCTATCAGAGCCCATAATAATAACCCTGAACCTAAAGTCCAGCACACCACCCGGAGCTGTGACTGTAGCCAACATCTGGAATTCGGCGTTCAGTTCTGAATGCGTAATCGACTGTTCCCCGTTCCCCCCCGTTGCGGAGCGCTCGTGTAACAAAGACGACACGTCACGATCCCCGTTCCTGAATCGCCTGAGAGCGTGCTCATAACGATGGTGATGATCCGCGATCCGCGTTCTCGTTTCGCTTTGGATCGTAACCGTCATCGGAAATCCCGAACGCACTGCACCGTTTCTTCGCGTTCCAGTAATCGATGACATCAGCAGAAATGTCACTGGCGATGACCATGACCTCACCTTGAGTATCGTGAGCTCTTGACTTCCCATTTAGTCTTACGTGCGTCTCCGAAGTTTGAAAGCACGGAGCCGAAAACCACACTGCAAACTCTGATTAGATCAGCCTAAATAATTTGATTGTATTGTGTTGCTAGTATAAAATAGTTTCTGATATTTTTGCGTACCGTATATTTTCCGCAGGTGGTTGGTCATTGCGTGGTCGCCGCAAGCAAGATGCGTTTGGTGTTTACGTAACCCACACACCCACGCACTTTGTCGCTTGCCCAAAACTATGATTTACCCCATAATTTTCGAACGAAATTTTGAGAGTAGATCCTGCCTGCGCACCTATTTTCCTTTCGTAATTCACTTACAGTGTTCGCAATTTGAAGTCCATGAGCACGTTTGAAAATGGTCCATGGCCGTTGGTCACCCACGGAATGAGCGGACATCATTCCCGCCAGGTGCGCTCACAACCTTTTAGCATGATCGGAAAGGTGCATCTACCTGCGCACTTTGATTCATTGTGATATCCTGAAGGGCAGGTGAGTTGGTATAGGGACGCTCGACATTTGATGTGGGGCTAGGAGCTCCCACGTTACGTGATGTTTAAGTGATTTTTAAGTACTTGTTTTGTGTGCGTTCTCTGCCTTTAGGCTAGCTAGTTCGAAAAATGCGCTTTCGAATTGAATTCTTCGATAGAATTTTACATGTGTGTGTGCCTGTTTGCATGTTTTTACTGGATTGTGAAAAACTGGGCCTTTTTAGCTTCTTAAAAGGCCCAGCCTAGGTTCCAGTGTCGCAACTCAAAATTGCATAACAACCGCCCCATGGCTCTTGGCGAGGAGGCGGGATATAAATATCCGACGCGCC
This sequence comes from Cymbomonas tetramitiformis, assembly GCA_001247695.2. Taxonomy (NCBI): domain Eukaryota; kingdom Viridiplantae; phylum Chlorophyta; class Pyramimonadophyceae; order Pyramimonadales; family Pyramimonadaceae; genus Cymbomonas; species Cymbomonas tetramitiformis. Next base: position 56,816 of record LGRX02002264.1, read on the forward strand.
GATCCCGGTTACCACCCCAATTGCTTTTGGGCTCTGGTGGTGTGGAAACACTGGGAATCTAAGGTATGTGTCCATGCTTTCCGTAGCATGTCTTTTGCAGTCATTGCGACTGTTGTGCTAATTGCCGCCTGGTGGTACCGCCGGGTACAGGAATGTCAAGACTGCCAAGCGTGGGGTGTCATCTCGCAGCAAAGTAACATTCAAAATAACCCAGAGGTGGTACGTATCTCGACGAATAGTGTGGCACTACCTTTGGCGCTCTTTTGCTCGCAAGTGTGGTGGCATCATCCTCAGAGCACTGTTTCCTTTGAACTTTGCAACTTGTAGCGCGATTTGCACTTGCATAAGTAGTATAGTGATATAGGTGCTTGTAGCTTTTAAGGGCCGACGATGCGAACTTTGTTTTAGATAGACAGATCGCTCAAATGAGGCTGGGAGTGCGTTAGCCTTCGGCACGCCCTGGGGTGAAACCTAACCCAGCCAATTTAAGGTACGCTCTTGTCCTTGTTTGAGTTTTTTATTGCATCGCACTTGGTTTAGTCTTTCTTTTAATTAAGAGAGTCGGGTGTGTGTCGGGATAGTGACGGCAGGGGGCTTTTCACTCGTTCAACGAATCGATGAGGGATAGCCCTCACAGTTAAACAGGTATATGCCTCGTGACAAGTTGCTCGAATAGTATGCAATTATGATTTTGCTAGACTACTTTGCACTTGAATAAACTTGCTTTCAATTGTCCTGTCGGCACAATTTGCTAGTTAGTATTTCTTCTTTTTCTTGCACAGTCACACGATTTTAGATGTTAATAAGAATCGTGTAATCCTTTGTGCCTGAAACAGCTCGTCAGTCGAAAAGACCATCGACGCAAGCGTGGAGCCTGTGGAGCTGTTGGCCTTGGTACGCGGACGACTTCAATCGCGAGGATATTCAGGTAGAGTGACTTTCAAAGTAGCTTACGTAGCTTACGTGTATTTGTATGTTGACTTTGCACAACCGCTTTGTAATATTTCGTAATAGAAAGTATTTGTGTGGCACCTCTCTTTTGTGTACCACGCATCGTGTCACGCATGAGGGTCCTGCGAGCTCAAAGCAGGTGGAACGCTGTGTTGATTGTGGCACCTCCCTTTCGTGTACCACGCATCGTGTCGCGCATGAGGGTCCCCGCGAGCTCGAAGTCGGGTGGAACGGCCGTATTGATTGTGGCACCTCCTTTCGTACCACGCATCGTGTCACGCAGCGGAGGGTCCCGCGAGCTCGAAGTCGGTGGAACGTCAGGTGGTTGATTGTGCCACTCCCTTTCGTGTACCACGCATCGTGTCACGCATGAGGGTCCTGCGAGCTCGAAGCTGGTGGAACGCTGTGTTGATTGTGGCACCTCTCTTTTGTGTACCACTCAACGTGTCACGCATGAGGGTCCTGCGAGCTCAAAGCAGGTGGAACGCTGTGTCGTTCGTGTCACCTCTTATTTTTGTACCATCGTGTCACCCAGGAGGGCTCTGCGGACTCGAAGCAGGTGGAACTGTTGAGAATGAGGGACCTCTCTTTTTTGTACCACGCATCGTGTCACTCAGGAGGGCTCTGCGGACTCGAAACAGGTGGAACGCCGTGTCGATTGTGGCCTCCCTTTTTTGTGTACCACTCATCGTGTCACGCCTGAGGGTCCTGCAGGCTCAAAGCAGGTGGAACCGTTGGAACCTCTTTTTTCTTGTACCACGCATCGTGTCACGCTTGAGGCCTCTGTGGACTCAAAGCAGGTGGAACCGTTGAGAATGAGGCACCTCTCTTTTTTGTACCACGCATCGTGTCACGCTTGAGGCCTCTGTGGACTCAAAGCAGGTGGAACGCCGTGTCGATTGTGGCCTCGTCGCGTGGAACCATCGCGATTGAACTGCTGGGTAATAGTTAGGCGAACTGGGCCGGATTCCCTTTAGGTAAAATCCTACCCCACTTAGAGTGGTGGTTTATTTTCTTTTTATCATACTGTTTTGTTTTAATGTATAGACTTATTTTAGAATTATTTTAAGAGAATTATTTTATTTAGCATAGGTATCAAAATATTACACCTCCTTTGTGGCGTTGCAAAAACGAACTCCCTTGGCCACACATTGGTGACTGCGCCATTGAAGGAACCATTGTGGTCACGCTTTCTACTCTTGTAGAAGAAGGCGCTGCACCCTTGGTCTGTGGGTTTGTTTGGAGCGCCCTTGATCCGCGAGCAACAAGGTATTGGCCTTGTTGTAATGTATGGCATCTTGGGTTTGAGTAGGTCTGACACTCTTGTGTCTGTGACCACTTGTCTCCCGTCGCGCCACAAAGAGGTGAAATATTTCGTTGCAAAAATAATTTTCCACATATGTGCTCCCGTGTTTTAGATCTTTTAGGATATGTGTGATTACTATGAAAGTATGGTATGGTATCGCGCACTTTCTGGTCTTACATAAGATCAAGATAAGCATGTTATTTTTCACTATGTTCTTTGAGGTTTTGGAACCAAGCTATTCTCACACTGCATGGGGTGTTGGGTATGGTAAGGCGGAAACTTCAAAGGAGCGGGAATGTGAAGAACGAACGTGCATTAAGGTAATTGTATTCACTCTCATAACCTCACAACCCACACTACGGACCACTCACTAAAAATTCATTACTCACTCTATTACGCATTCACTCAACTCAACTCAGCTCAGCCGTTATCTTAGCTCAGCACTTAGCGCCAAACTCAGCGCCAACGCGTTTGAGTTGAGAGCTTAGCTTTTGAGCTCATATCAGCTAAGCGTGTCAGTTTTGCTCACGTCAGCGTGTCACCTAAGCTCATCTCAGTCGAGTATGAAATAAATGAGAACTCGTGCACGAAGTCACAAGCTGTGGTAAGTACTTATTTACCCTTTGTTGTTTTTTGCGCATAAGTTCTTTTCAACTGTTACTCACTGTGGCACTATCGCATGTGCAGACAGAGGTGCCAAACACCTTCAGCAAGGAGTATTCAAGATTGTTTACCCAAGTTAAAAGATGGAATACGACACAATCGCGTGTGAAGCTTGCGCAACCAACCAAGTGGCTTGCAACTTTGACAAAAATACCCCAACACCAAAACGCTATAGGAGTGGGAAGTATAGATGAGAAAGAAGAAGAGTATAATAGCCAGTGATACCATCTTAGTGGAGACCGTATGAACATATGCAAATGAAGTAGCGTGTGTACTCAAAGGTGTATCTATTTATGTGGATTTGTTGATTTTTTTCTTTTTGAATTTGCCTCCTGCTTTCTAGCCTTGTGAAAGTCTACCTTTTTTTTAATGTGCGGTTCATGGTACTTGCCTTGAATGCTTGAACCGACCCTTGGACTTATCATGAGTGTCCCCCCATCGATTCAGGATCGTTCCAGTACTTGGAGCGTTCCAGGATCGTTCCTGTACCTGTACCTGGAGCGTTCCAAGATCGTTCCCGTACCTGGAGCGTTCCAGGATCGTTCCCGTACCTGGAGCGTTCCAGGATCGTTCCCGTACCTGGAGCGTTCCAGGATCGTTCCCGTACCCGGGGCGTTCCAGGATCGATCCCGTAAGAAACTTCCCTCCCGGGATCGATCCCGTTCCGGATCACGAAAAGAACGATCCCGGATCGCCTCGCCATTTTCCAGATGTGCCCAAATCGAGTATACCGCCCAAACCACGTTCAAGATAAATTCTTTGACACCTAAAAGTGATGCCCAAGCACTCATATATCAAGTATATCTAAAAAACGCACTTGCTAGCCCGAATTCACTACGGTCCTTGTCATAGGACCGGAACGTCGGGCAGTAGCCATCGATGAAGTCGAAGAATGCCCGTACGATTCCCACACGTAGAGCGGTTGCAGGAGCATTGGTCAATCCGAAAGGCATAACTGTCCACTCATAGGAACCGTATCTGGTGCGAATCGCTGTTTTGTGAATGACATCTGGATGTATAGGGATCTGATGGAAAAACTGATTGAAGTCGAATCTGCTAAACCATCGTGCACCTTTTAGCTGTTCAAGAAGGGTGTCGTGAGGTGGCAATGGATACGTGTCCTTAATTGTGATGTTATTAAGGGCTCGATAATCACAGCACATCCTCCACTTCCCACCTGGCTTAGGAGCGAAAATGATAGGACATCCATATGGAGATGATGACGGACGAAGGATACCCAATTCGACATACTTGATGATCTGTCGTTTGAGCTCTTCCATCATGGGTACTGGTATGGTACGAACTGGCTGCGATGGCGGCTTGTGCCCAGGTTCAATGTTGATTCGATGATAACCACCTTCAAACCGCTCTGGCCCGTATGACCAGCTGGAAGATCCGCCTGGAATATGTCTGAAAGTCTTCCCTCATCTGATCACGTGCTGCTGTGACCTTTGGGTCTTCCATAGTGGTGTCTGAGTCTGCTGCTGCGAAAACCAGTTCACCATCGACCTCTGAGAGAAAGAAGAGATAAGCTACGGCTTCTTCAGCCGAACCACTGGATCGAATACGACGTAGGTGCTTTCTCATGGTGGTGGCACTGACCAATTCCATTTCAGGAAGGTCATCTGAGCCTGGAGTCTGTTCAACTCTGGATAACTACTGTGCGAACACTGGAGCCTGATGAGTGCTTCCTAGTGATCGTCAGATTTTTGGACTGGAAGTCAATGTGTGGATTTCTCCTCTCCAACCAATCTTGACCCAGGATGACAGTGAATGGTTTCATGTCAATGATGTAGAAATCCTCTGTGTCCTTATACTTACCCAGCGTGAATGTAGCATTGGGAAGATAGGATGTGCAGGGTAGTTGGCTTCCTCCAGCCAATCCCACTGAGAATGATGAGGAATCTGTGGGCGCAATACCAAGCTGAGCAGCGAACTGTCTGTCGATGAAAGACAATGTAGCTCCTGGATCTACCAATATGTGAGTACTCTGTCCATATACGTTCCCTTTTGTACAACAACAGCTTCTTCTGTGATTTCAGCTGTGCTGTCTGAGACTGCATCTGTGCGATGTGCTCTGAGGGAGTGTCCATCTGCTGAAACTGTAATGTCAGACTGGAAAGGACTTCTTCTGAGATACTCTCAACCCGGCCACTTGCTTCAGTGGCATATTCAGGCTGATTTACCTTGGGGGTGCTCTCAACACTGGTACCTGTGCAGTACCCTGAGAGTTTCCCTGAGGAGCTGGAGCTGAAGCTGGAATTGGAGCTGGAGCTGCAACTGCTGCATTGATGCTGTGCTGACTCTTTAGCTCCTTAACCAGGGTGTTGATCGTGTTGACGAGTTTGCCAGACTCGTTCTTAGCACCCTGATTATTCTGTTGCTGCTGTCTTCTGAAAGGATTCTGAGCTGGAGGCTTGCCTTGTATGGCTTTTCCTTCTGGGTCCTGGTGGAGAAACAATCCTTTGTGGCGTGATTGGTACGACCACAACGTTGGCAAGGCTGAGGAGGATTTGGTGCTGCTCCTTTTCCTTTCCCTTTTTTTACCTTTGCCTTTTCCACCTTTCCCTTTGCTCCGATTCTGATTGGCATTTGGATTTTGATTGCCATTCTGATTCTGATTCCAGTTCCTATTGGATCTGTCATATGGCTTTCTGCCACGCCCTTTGTCCTTCTCCTTTCTGACTGGGCCTCCTGATGACTGTTCCTTTTGCCCCCGATAGTGTAGGGTCTCTGACTGCTTCGAATGAACAACGTAATTCAAGTCGAGCAGGATCTGTGTGGTTTGTGACCACGACAGATTATTCCTTTCGTCTTCTGTAAGGAATCTCAGATGGAACTGTTTGCGGAGATCAGAATCCATGCTGTTGACGAATCTGTCCTTTATCAACACATCATCCAGATCAACTGCTGCTAATGCAGCCAGTGACGTGAACGTGCGTAGATAATCTGAGAAAGTCTGGTTCCCTTGAGTCAGTGCCATTAGGTGTTTCTTAGCCACTGATCTTTTATGGGGGTTGCCAAACTGACTGAGGAAAATCCTTCTGACCTTCTCATATGTGGCATTTGCCTGTTTTGCCACGACCTGGAAATAATGTCGGTCGTTGTTTTGTATGAGTATCAGGAATACTGTGATCAGGTCCTTGTCTGGAACTCCTGGATAAGTGAACTGAAAGTATCTATCCACTGTTTCCAACCAAATCTCTGCATCCTGTATGTCCTGCTTTAAATTCCCTAGGTGGTGCCATTTTCACCTTTGGAACTAAAGTGGATGGAGCTGGAACTGGCATTGGATCATCATCAGGGTCTGTGAAAACTATCGGAGCATTATCTGCTGTATACTCCTCGTCTGGTTCCTGTGGTTCATTCTCAGGATCTATATATCTGCTCATGTCGGGCCTCATGCCGTCATGCGACTGATATTATCGAAGTACCCTATTTGGTCGAATCTGGTCTGGGTATTATCATAACCAGCGAGCCACTTGGGTATCTTGAACCGACTGTAGGCATCGTAAGAACCTAAGATGTCAAAGAACCATGTTGACGGATCTGCATTGATAGCTGGAATATCAGATTCTTCTGCCATCTTCTCGCGCTGTATGGGTGACGATATGTACGATCAGCGACTGCGAATATGACGATATTTCCTCGCGCACAATATTCGCTTATGCAGCGGTCGATATGCAGATATATCAGTATGTATGCGATTGCGACGCCTGTTATTGTTCGCGCTCCGCAACCTGCGTACACAATATTTGATATCTATGCTGCACTCACACTACGATTGTCCTCGATCTCGCCTTGACGAGCAGAATACCAACTGATAAGGTCGCGCTAGCAAGCTGCGAGATATTATATGATAAGATAGCACGGATGTTATTGAACAGTAACAACTCATGCAGCGTAAGAGCGGGTGATGAGTGCAGTGCTTCGTCCGAAGATACTGCTGTAGCACAACGCTACCTCATCTATACCGAATGCCTCGCATCTCATAGATGCCACCGCTATTGGGTTGTGAACCCAAGGCATTGGTTGAACAATTAGTATCGGCTGAACGAATAAGCCATATGATACTCGCATGCTTGTTCAGAACATGCTAAAAGCGAAGATGAGTTATTCTCCGAACCATTCGGTTCTTCAAGATACCATCTTGCTTTGCCATCTCGAGTCCGACATACTGGCCTCTCGATGACATGTGTCACTCAAGTCTCACCTTGAGTAAATGACAGATGATATGACTGTACATGTCATAGTCGACCGTACTGACGACTGTCAGTCATTATAATATATGACATGACTCGACATGACATGACATGACATGACATGACATGACATGACATGACATGACATGACATGACATGACATGACATGACATGACATGACATGACATGACATGACATGACATGACATGACATGACATGACATGACATGATATGATATGATATGGTATGACATGTCTGACAGGTATGACACGTATGACATGTATGACACATGTGTCATCGGTCATAACCCTGCGGGCGTCCAGCTTGATACCCTGGAATCCCCGCCCAAGGCGCAACGCACCAATTGACGGCCCAAATCGACTTCACCACAACCACTCCCCGATATATCACTTGTTTATGACCCAACCTACCTTAGGGTACCGATCGCACGCCCTGGCTGGCATGCTCATACGGCACTGCCATACTCGACGACCTAGAATCTATCCCCGAACTTTCCCGATCGATTTCGGCCGCCTACCACCGCAAGTTAGGGTTTCGGCTGCGACACCTCGTTGGCGGACTAAAACGACTTCAACTGACCCACCGCCTTGTATACAACTTGCATACGATATATTGTGTCTTACTTTAAGTTCGCTTGCACTCCCATGCTCATCCGCCATCAACCCTCCACCCCCCCCTTTGCCCCACCGTGATTCAGCGAATAGCTCAGTGGCGCCTGTCAGCCCCGCAGGGCGGCTCCGTATTTATGGCCACCTCCCGTCACCAAATCGAGCAGCGGACCTCGGATTCGAATTCAGCGCGAAATTCTACCCACACTACCACCCCTCACTTCTCAGCCTAAGGCCGCCATCGAAATTTCGCAGTTTGGGTACTCACGAATAACAAGCTGGATGGACACGGTGCGGCGGGTGCTTGAGTGGACATATGGATGGCTCGGCAGGTGCCTGGCGTGTACTTGTTGACCTGCACACGGTGCGGCGGGTGCTTG